>PVKV010018694.1:0-44090 GCA_004027835.1 Alouatta palliata
GATGAGTTTGCATCCTTTGTAGGGACATGGATGAACCTGGAAGCCATCATTCTCAGCAAACTGACACAGGAACAGAAAACCAAACACCGCATATTCTCACTCATAGACGGGTGTTGAACAATGAGAACACATGGACACAGGGAGGGGAGCATCTCACACTGGGGTCTGTCAGGGGGAAAAAGGGGAGGGACAGCAGGGGATGGGGAGTTGGGGAGGGATAGCATGGGGAGAAATAAGAGATACAGGTGATGGGGAGGAAGGCAGCAAATCACACTGCCATGTGTGTACCTATGTAACCATCTTGCATGTTCTTCACATGTACCTCCAAACCTAAAATGCAATAAAAAGTGTATATATATAAAAAAAAAAAGAAGGTGTGATACATTGTGTTCACTGCCCCTGTATAAAACTTCTCACCTAACATTATGTAGACCCCTCTAAAAGATGTCTTGGAGACAGTAAAGAAAAAAACTATGAACATGTAATAATCTCTCTAAGATTTAAAAGAAATATTATCATTTGGGTCTTTTCTACATATTCTAACAACATAATTACAGAGAAACATGGTGGCTTTCTTTCTGTTAAAAACATTGCTAAGACATAAACAGATTAGATTAGGTAATGCATATCTTAGCCTTAGGATCACAGTCTTTCCAAAACGTGAGAGAAAAAAAGTCTTATTCATTCCTTCACTTAGAAAATGTGTCCTCAGAAATATTTCCACCTTTATTATTAAATGCATTTTCTAATTCCTCTATGTAAAGCCCAGTGCCAGGTACTAGGAATGTAGGTTAAACAAGTGAACAAGAAAGTCCTGCCCTGTAAGGGCTTCTGATTCTAGTTGGGAAGAGGAAAAAAAGAAGAGATTCATATGAACCAGCTGACCCCATGGAGTAAGCAGAAATACTGCCAACATTCTTACAGATGAATGATACGCAAGAGGATCTGAAAGGTTTTAGTCTGAAAAGCTCTTTGAATAATTGAAAAGGGATTACAGCTGATGAAACACATCCGTATTAGTTGTAACTTGCTCTTAGTTGTTAGCTATTTCCTCTAGTGCCTCTGAAGGATTAATAAGGTTATCAAGAAAGAGTGTCACAACTGGTAAGTGTCTTAACCCTTACTGCTATCTGGCTGACAGCAGCTGTGAAACCTTGATAGTATCAAATTGTTTAGTGCTGTAGCATGCTACACTATTTCATTCTTTTCTTCCCCATGACTAAAGAACTTGACGATATTTTTGATTGGTGTCACTACGGTGATAATATGTGATGCTGTGACATTATGAAGGTTTATTTTACATAATTTTCAGCTCTCTACTTTTAAATCTCTCACTTAGTCATACTTTTAGATCTTCATCTAAAATTCTCACCTTCTCAAGTTCATTTCCTAGTCAATCCACTTATAGAAAGCAAATGCCTAAAGTACCATTCAGTAAAGCCAAGGTAGGCATATTGATTTTAAGTTACATCCGCTTCTCCAAGGAAATACAAGAATCGCACTTTAGAATCATCACATTTTTTTGTTCATAAATTTAGGTATGCATTTTGCTTGACTGGATCATACCAACAGGTTGACCTTATTATTTTAGGCTGCTTTAAAATGCCATTGATATGAGGGGAAAAAAATCATGATTATTTTACCCTTTCATGACTTGGAATAAGAATCAACAGTTTAATTTTGTTTGGCCTATTCTTCTATACATCCTGTATGTAGCAAACCATAATTTCAGGATTTTATAAGATTCTTCGAAGGCTGTGGAGAGAGGAAAGCCAGCCGTTGCTGCTTAACAGCACCTGTCAGGAAACGTTATGCTGCCAGCATATATGCACCTTCCCTGCATTAATGAAGCTTGCAGAGATGAATACAACATGAGCTTCAAAGGTAATAGATGATGCATTTTGATAAGGTTTTAATGGGCATGGACATTTCAACGAAGCTATAATGGGTGACAGCTTAAATTCAGGATCTGAGCAAGCCTTTAATTAAGATTTATAAGGCCAGCTACCGGAAGCAAATATAAAATGATGGTTAGACATGGTGAAAAAGGAAGATGACTGATGGTCCCAGTGCTTCATAACTAACCCTCATTCTAACTTAGATGATTTAATAAAGTTTCCAAATATGGAGAGTTTTGTAGCTCTGTGTCACAGATGGAGAGGAGCAACTCTGAAATTGCCCAGTCCAGACCCAGAGTATTAACAACCGACAGGCTCTTTGTGTGGGTGATGAATACCAATACCACGGTGTCCCACTGGCTTTTGATGACCAAAAACCACTATTCTCAGCAGCAGCAATGCCCAGCAGAGTTTTAGGCCCATCCTCTATAATGTCCAATAGGCCCACAACCCTCTTCCTTATCCTCTCTTGTCCAAAAGCAGGTTCAAAAATGCCAGTGCAATCACCAGTGCAAATAACACTTCTACAGATCCAGTTAAATATCAGTGCTGTCACTCTTGTTCAGACACAGCTCAAAAGAAGTGACCACAGCCTCACTGAAAGGGCACTGAGAGTATAGTGTTAGCAACATTCACTGTACAAAGGGTCCACATGCTTCTTCCTACAGCTGGGAGATCATACGGAAAAGGCATAATGTTATACTTTTGAATGACCCTGTTGAATAAGTGGCCTTTATTTCAACCCTAAAGAAGCCCATGCCAAGAAGGCAAAATGATTATAAAAACAGAAAAACAAGTGGGAGCTAAATGCTGAATATACATGGACATAAAAAAGGAAACAATATGCACTGGGGAGGACTAAGGGGAAGGAAGGGAGGGGGACATGGGCTGAAATACTACCTACTGGGTATAATGCTCACTACCTGGATGACAGGATCATTCATACCTCAAACCCCAGCATCACACAATATACCCGTGTAACAAACCTGCATATGTATCCCCTGAATCTAAAACAAAAGTTGAAATTACAGTTTTTTAAATACTGAAAAAATTCTGTGCACTCACTTCCACTATCCTCAAGCTAGTGTAAAAGTTTCTTTGTGTATCTTAGAATCATAGAATCTCAAATTGGAAAGGACACTAACATATCTTGTTCAAAGACATTTTGGATCTTAAATACTTCTACAAACTGAAATTAAGTACAATGTCTTAAATTCACAATATGTTCCATACAATAGCTTTCGATGCCAAGGTATGGTTTATGTTTTTAAGTAAATTAGGGCTGTGGGGAGGACTGTATAGCCACATAAAACAGATGTTAATTATTTGTTAATGACATTTCAAAGAATTAAGGTAAAAGAGTTAGATATCGGAATTATAGTGCTTAACTTGGGCAGAAGTTAGAATTAGTAAATCTAAAGATTAGCATGCAGCTACTTAATATATTTTCATAGGTACAATGAAGATAATAGAATGTATACTTTATTGTTATACAAATCAGCTGATACTGAAGGCAAAATATTTAGCAAATATGATTTACTTTTTTACTCAATAAGCACAAATTCAACACACTTCCTACATTGCAGTGTCATATACAACCTTCTCTCAGAACATTTTATTGTACTTACTTGCCTACAGACTAATTCTTCAATTAGTCTACAGCTTTGCTGCTATGGTCTGAATGTGTCCCCCAAAATTCATGTGTTAGAAAATTAATCCCACTGTGTTGGAAGGTGGCCCTTTCAGGAGGTGTTCAGGTCATGAGAGCTCCACTCCCACTAATGTACTCGTGCTGTTATCAAAGGGCTTGAGGGAAAGCATATGTCTTTCTGTTCCCTTCTATCTTCTGCCGTGTGAAGGCACAGTGTACTCCCTTCTGGAGGGTATAGCATTCAAGGCATCATCTTGGAAGCCACTGCAGTTCTCACCAGATGCTGGTACCTTGATCTTAGTCTTTCAAGCCTTCAGAAGAATGAGAAATCAATTTTTGTTCTTTGTAACTTAACTTACTCTGTAGTATTCCATTACAGCAGTATAAATGGACTAAGACAGAAATTAGTACCAGAGAAGTGGGGAAAAATGTGGAAGTGACTAAATAATGAGTAGAGGCTGGAACTCTTTTGACGTGAATGCTAGAAAAAGCCTAGGTTTCCATGAACAGACAGTAAGAGTGATTCTGATGAGAGCTCAGAAGAAGAGGAAAGCTGTAGGGGAAGCCCCAATCTTCACAGAGATTACCTACATGGTTGTGAACACAACGCTGGTGGAAACATAAAAAGTAAAGGATACTCCTTATTTCTTTACTCTAAAGTAAGTAAAGAAATAAGAAACATCTTATCAAAAACTGGGAGAAAGGCTAGCCTTGATACAAAATGACAAAGAAGTTGGCTCAACTATGTCTATCTCCCACAACTTTGTGGAAGGCAGAACTGAAGAGCAATGAACTAGAATATTTAGGAAGAGAAATCTCTAAGCAGCAGTGTTTACTGCTTATAGTAAAATGTGAGAACAGAGAATGATTCAAAGACAGAATTTATAATTAAGAGAAGCAGAATGAAAAGATTTGGAACATTCTCAGCCTAGTTTTGTGGAGAATTAAAAAGCATGCTTAGGAAAGAAAACCAAGGGTGTGGCCCAGTGACCATTTGTTAAAGAGATTAGTATGAACAGAAAGAAGCCAGTGCTACCCATCAAGACAATGAGAAATTGACCCCAAAGGCATTGCAGAGATCTAAGGCCTTGAGGACAGAACAGTTTCATAGAAGGGACACTGGATACCCATGGGTCCTTGGAGCTCACTGCCCATGGCCACCTCAAGTCTCTGTTCCCTGCATTCTAGCACAGCTCTCCTCAGGCACTAAGCTGTGACTCAAGCAGGACCAGTACAGCTCAGGTTGTCACTCTGAAGGGCACAAACTACAAACCTTGGCAGCATCCAGATGGTGCTAATTCTGCAGGCACACAAAGTGCACAAATTGAGGAGCCATGGCTTTCTGCATGAGTATTTCAAAGGATGCTATAGACAGCCGCAAGGTTCCAGGCAGAGATCTGCCACAGAGCCAGACACGGCAGAAAGACTGCACTAAGACAATGTTTAGTGGACCTGTGGGGCAGGGCTGCCCTTGAGATCCCAAAACTGTAGAGTCCCTGGCATTCAGTGCCAGCCTGGGAAAGCTGCAAGCATGTGACTTCAATGTATAAGAGCTGATACGTGGGCTATGTCCAGCAAAGCCATAAGGACGGAGCTTCCTGGGGCCTGGGAGCCTCAACCTTCCCATACCCCAGTGTGTCCAGAAGGCAGGACATGAAGATAAGATTATTCTCTAACCTTAGGATTTAATCTTTTCCTTGTTAGGCTTTAAACTTATTTGGGATCTGATACCCCTTTTTACTTTACTATTGCTCGCTTTTGGAATAAAATTGTCTATCCTATTTCTGTCCATTATATTTTGGAAGTACATAACTAGTTTGATTTCACAGACTCACAGCTGGAGAGCAATTTGCCTTAGGGTGAATTAGACCTCGATTCTCACCTACATATTTAGATGTGAGTTTGGACTTAGACTTTTGGATTGATGTTAGAACAAGTTAAGACTTTTGGGAATACTGAGAAGGAATGAATGGATTTTTCATGTGAGAAGAATGTAAATTTGGGGGCCAAGGGTGAAATTCTGTGATCTAAATGTGTCCCACAAAATTTTTGTGTTAATCCCCAAAGCAACAGTATTGGAAAATGGGTTTTGGGGGAAGTGTTTATGTTATGAGAGTTCCCCCCTTGTGAATGGATTGATGTCATTGTAAATGGGCCTGATGGAAGGAGGTTAGTCCATATGTGCCCTCTGCCTTCTGCCATGTGAGGACACAGTGCTCCTGCCCTCCAGAAGATGCAGGGTTCAAGGTACCATCTTGGAAGTGGAGACCACACCCTTACCAGACACCAAACCTCCTGGTGCCTTGATCTTGGATTTTCCAGCCTCTAGAACTGTGAGAAATACATTTCTGTTTTTTACAAATGATTCAGTCTACAATATTCCGTTACAGCAGCACAAACAGACTAACATACTAGCCAAAAGCAGAGACTGTTAACAATTTTTGTGTTTCAGTGCCTAAAGCAGTGCCTGGAACATAACAAATAGATAATAAACATTTTCTTGGATGAAGAAAAGATGAAAGAATGAATGAATGCCAGAACCTGAGCTAGGCTTACAGAACAACAAGAACTAACCCATAATTTATGTGCTGTCTTTATGTGTTAGTTGGGAAGACAGAAATGTAAAAATATACGTGTAATCTATATAGTGAGATAAATATTTTAATAAATACATAAGAAATATAATCAGAGCACCAAGATCAGAAAATAACCAGGTCCAGGGAAAATTTTCTATATTCTTTTAAAATTTATTCAACACATATTTATCAGGCATACATATATACTCGAATTGTTTAAGATTCTATAAATGCCATACTGAACAAAAAAATGTAGTTTCTCCCCTTATGAAGAAGTAGCTGAGATACTGTAAAAAGTTATCTGTGTATACTTAAGGTGATCTCTCCTGCTCCATGCCCCTCACCTTCCCAGCATTAGAGATTAGAGGAAAATATAAGAAAGAGACCTAAGATAGACGGTGAGGAAGAGACATACATTTAACTTGTTTATGCCATAGTATAACTTTGGAGGAGATTTTTGGAGACATCAATATTTATTCTATATGTATGCCAAGATTTTCAATCAGCTTTAGCAATAGTAAAGGTATTTTGATCTCCATGTGATTCTCTCTTATATCATCTCTTTCAATTGGTTCTAAATTCTAGACCCTTAAACAATTGGTAGTCACTACCATGGGGAGAAATAGAAATATTTAGATTATTTTCTCAAAGTAATTCTTATTGGTTAGCTGAACTGAGGAAAGAAGAGAAGGGATGCTGCCATAATTTCTGGCTCTAGCAGGTTGGTGGATGATGACGCAGCAGTGAGACAGGGAAGACTGGGAAGAAGGCTTAAGAGGATGACGGCTCCATTGACAATGATAAGCAGGAGGAGAAGCAGATTTGGGTGAAAGAAACCATTTTACTTTTAGGCATGTTAAGAATGAGGCAAAGTAGCATTTGTACATGAAACATTTCAGTATACAATCAGAAAACAGCTCTCTGGAAGTCCATAATACTGACGTGAAGTTTTTTTTACATATAAGCTATATTTGAAATCATCTGAGCAAATAAGATTGTAAAGGTAAAATATATAATGTGAGAATTGAAATTTAGAACTTTAAGAGAGTTCAGCACAAAGAAATGAACAGAAAGAAACAAAAAAATAAATAGGTTTATTCAGAGATAAATGGAAAGTCACTGAAGAAATGTAGTGGAAATTAAGGGAAGAAAAAGTTTTTTAAAAAAAAGGTTGGTTGGCGTCAGTGAATGTTGGGACCAGTCATTCAATGTGTGATCCCAAAGCATCACTTTGACTTTTTAATTAGGGAAATGCAAGAAGCCTTCACAAGGGGAGAGATGAGAGTTGAGTAACTGAATGGTGTTAAAGGAATAGTTGAGGAAATTTGGAGTTAAACAGAAGAAAATAAGGACCAGACAGGAGCATTTAATATGAAAGTTTTCTTTTCAAGAACACCACTAAAATATCAAATGTATTTCTTTTCCTTTTTTTTTGAGACAGAGTTTTGCTCTTGTTGTCGAGGCTGAAGTGCAATGGCGCAATCTTAGCTCACTGCAACCTTTGTCTCCCAGATTCAAGCAATTCTCCTGCCTCAGCCTCCTGAGTAGGTAGGATTACAGGCATGTGCTACCATGCCCAGCCAATTTTGTATTTTTAGTAGAGACAGGGTTTCTCCATGTTGGTCAGGCTTGTGTCGAACTCCTGACCTCAGGTGATCTGCCCACTTCAGCCTCCCAAAGCCATTTTAAATATAATTGTCACCTAAAAATAAATTTTCAATTTCTTAAACAATTGATAATATTTTTCAAGTTACTTTATGATTAAATTTATTTTGTATAATACCATTTTATATAAAAGTGTTTTCTTTTTTATTTGTCAATTTATCATATCTTTCAGAAATCCATCAAACCCACAGAAAAGTTGACGCAGAATAACTGATGCCAATCATAAAAAAAATTATACATAAGAAGAATATGACTTCAAAATATCAGTTGCAGAATACATATATTATTCTATATATGTTGTAATTAACATTAATAAGATTTATGTGAGCATTTTGGTTCATAATAGTTGCTACTGAAGTAGTCAAAATTGTTAAGTGTAAAGAATGTCTTTTTTGAAGATAAGTTAATATTACAAATAGACTGGAAACAGTTTCAAAATTATTTCTCTCAGTCTTTGTGCAAAAATTCCCATCAGAAGATTAGCCAATTTTCTACCATAAGTAACTGGCTCTATGCTGCTAATTAATTTGAATTACCTTTTCATTTACAAAAGTGTTTCATTTTGTTCTAATTAAAAACCTTATTTTATCAGTTCATTGTCTATTTTGTCTAAGTATACACACTTCTACCTTCATCCTACTGAGCTTTTAGTTACTACACAGTTTTTGTTAGAGATTACTGTTCAATTTCAAAGAAAAAATAGAATGAAAGCAATAATAACAAATTCACAAACCATGAAATTGGTGCATTGAAATAAATTGCACTAATTTGGTTTAAGAGTTGAACACTGCCAAATGAATCCTCTGAACATGAACTATAAGATAATAAAAGCCCTCATTTTTGACACTGCTCAAAAACATAAGGATTCAGTCCTTGGAAATAAAGTGACATAATAAAATAGAATACAAATTGTAGACAGGGAAGTGAGATTTGGTGTTTGGGCAAGCCCCTAGTAGAGCCAGTGCTCTCTATGGCAGCTCAGGACCTTACAGTTTGTGATCAAGGTGACCCCCTGAGAAGAGATTTGTACATTTCCAAGTAAATCAAATGACACTCTCATCATATCCACAAGAAAGAGAGACAAAGAGAGCACTTCTTAACACTGGTTCTTGCTAACCACTCCAGAAGTGAAGCTTCATTTCAATTGTCACAAAAGTAAAATGCCCTTCCCCTACTTTGAGTTTGTTTTGAAGAACGTCAATGAGGACTCGGGGAAAGTTTGACTTGTGCCTGCTGAACCTGAATTTCTCCCACACATAAATAACTAATTTCATTTCTAAAGAATTAATATGACTCTGCTGTTCTGGAATATGCGTCATTATTGTAAGAAGTAGCTCTGCATTTTGAAAAGAAAATAAAAATGTCTTGTGAAGATATAGAACATTTTTTTCCCTTTAAAAACACATAAAATGTGAGGCTGAAGCCATCTGTCCCTGCTCCCTTTACCAATTTTAAATCAGCTCTAACCCATTCACTCTCCTCACATGCTAAATTACCAGAAGCTCCTCTATTTCTCCATCCTTAAACCTGGAGTTATATAACTGATTCTTTTCTCAAGCCTGAACTGATATTTAAACAAACTGAGGCATATGAGGAATATATTTTTCTTTTTTAAAATATTATAATGTGCATACTTGAGGGTCTGGGATAAAGTTAAACTGATTTCACATAACCCTCCAGATCATTCTCTACAGCGCTATCAGTGAAAAAAGACTACTCTGACATCACTCAGGTCTGACAAATAGATAGCAGGCAATCTGTAACAATCCAGGTTCTTCCCAAATATGGCTAGGTCTCACACTCATCTGGAAATGTTGACTTTTAGGCCCCATTCCACATCCACTGGTTAAAAATTTTCAGAATTCTGTTTTTTGTTTTTTGTTGTTGTTGTCTTTAAAGATTTGCTAAATATTCTAATGCCATGAACCCAGTAACAAGTTTCTTAAGTACTCTTGGCTAAGGGGAGGCACCTCTGGGAAACTCTCAAGATGGAAGAATATCCACATAATGTGAGATCTTGAGGTCATTTTAAAGAACTTTTGAATTATGATAAGAGAATATCATTATACAGAAGAAGAAACCAAAGCCAAGAGAAGCTGAATTGAAGAGGGAAATTAAATAATAACAATGGTAGTCTGTAATTGCTGCATAATAAAATAAAGTTACTGTGTTGTGTTCAGTATAAAATCTAGCCCCCAGATCTACTTAAAATTAACTAACTCCCTATAAAACCTACCTTATCTATTCTCCCCACATTCTCAGCAAAGTTCCCAGGCATCTCAACACTCCCTTTTTCTTGCCGACCAGCTACAAGGTCACAGGGCAAGATAACACCCAAATAATGCACAATGTGTTTCTCAAAATGTAATTTTTCCAATGTAATGTACATCACAAGACAAATTAACTGTTCTTTCATCTGGCTTCTGTAAACCTGTTAACTGCTACATCATCCTGGATATATAAAAAGTACTCCATTTTCTTTGTCCTGTGCTCAATCTTGGGATGCTAATGTGCTGAGCCAGTAGTCACCTTAATAAAATCCTCCTGTTTCACCCATTAATCTTTCCGGTCTTCTGAATATTCTGCAACAGAATGACTTTCTCACTGCAGTCAACCTGGTAAATGGCCAAATGGATGATCAGAACTCAACTCTAGTTGGTTAATCCAGCTGTCAAATAGCAATAAGTTAGTTGCGATAGCAGAGACACCCAGAGAGCACTTCTGGGTTATTTGTTGTTGTTGTTGTTATCTTCCAGTTCATGGGATTCATTGCTTAATATCCAACTGTCAAGATAATCTTAATGTGAACTGTACACTAAACGCCTCGGTAGGAGCTATTCAAGTTAAAGGGCAAGATTTTTAAAGAATAAAATGATATTAACAAGTAGTGTTCTTTTCAAAGCAACTAAAACTGGGTGCTGTGGGAACATATTACTGTCAGAGTCCTGTGGACAAATCAAGAAATGATGCCAGATGCTTCCTACTCCTCACTGCTACTTGGCACAGAGAAGCTCTGGCTGGTACCTGTCTCATCTTCTAACCCATTACTCAATGCACTTTTCCCCCAGTTCCACCTTATGTCATTCAATTCAGGGGTGGGACAGCTATGAGAGAACTGCTCACCCTTAGAAGGTGTGTAAGTACAGTGAGGACAAGAATGAAACTATTTTTCCCATTGAGAAGTGAAAATATATGAGAATTATGACTATACTACTCCCAACACATCCTTAAAAATTTATTTTGACCCCAACAAAAATACATTAGCCCCAGGTCATACCATAGTCTTTGAATAAAGGGACTTTGTATGGTCTGTAATGATGCCGAGATTTAGGGAGGGATCAGGTGAGTATCAGGTTCTATGTGTCTCCCCTATTTCATATTGTAAAAAATATGCAATTTATTCACATATATTTTAAAGTAGGCCACCATTAAAATGCTATATAACTATTAATAGCAAGATCAGTGACTATAATGTGAACATCTTTAACTGAAGAGCAATTCTGATGATTTTGCTATTAACATCAAGGACAATTATATACAACCAGGTGTGCTGTATATTTTCTCCCTTTTAATATTTGAATGCATAACAAGGGACTTTAATAACAACACATTTTAATGAAGTAAGAAGTTCTAAAATAAGTAAGTAATTTTCACTTGTAATAGCATAGTGTGCTGAACCTACACTCAAAAAAAATTTATTGAAAATTCTATTTCTATGGAAATCTTATACTGTAAATCACAATAATGTTGCTTTTTATTTTAAAAAATGGCCTTAAGCATTAAATGAGTTAATTTTCAAATGACTCCCTTCACTTGCCTACTAAGACTTCACCCAATAAACATAATCAGGATTGCAGATAAGACATTGTAGTTTAGACATGTCAAATTTTGTATGATCAAATATGAAAGCATTTAATATAATTTTAATTTGTTTAATCATTATTTTATATCTTTTAAAATCTTCATTACTAGTTTCCACATTCTTTTCTAATTTTTCTTTATCTCAAATATATTTGCTGGCCCCAAATCGCAGTGTTTCTTTTACTAATGTTTTTATAGTCAACCAACCAAATGTGGATTTAAAAGTGAAAAACAAAAAAGTACAAAACATATAGTAACTGTAGAGATTGTGTCTTACTCATAGTTTGAATACTCTACTTGCAATTGTTGTTGCAGTATCTTGCAAATAGTAGGTGCTGAGTATAGATTTGTTGAGTAAATTCCCAAACCTTCCAAGAAAGCTCAACAAACATTTCAGTAAGAAATTATCTCACCAGGTTGCAAAATGGATTACAGCATTCAAAGACTAAAATTCTAATTATCACAGTCTAGAGCCAGGGTCTGTCCAACTCCAAAGCCCGTGCTCTTTATGGCTATTCTGTTTTGTCTTAAGGGACATTCCTAGTGAATCTAAAATATAAAACATAAAATTGTATTCTCTTTTTGACTCTACTCCGTAGTGTAATATTGTATAATAGATCAAACTGAGAGTCAGCTAAGCTGAAGTTGGCCATGAAATGGCTGCGCATCTTTAAATAAGTCACTTTATCTGAGCCAGGTTTGTTCCTATGCTGTCATCTGTAAAACGTGATGCTTAAATGATCCAGTTTTAAAATTTTATAAATTAAGTAGATAGGCCAATGACATAACTAGATTAAAAATAATTTATACCAGAACAAACAAGTTAGGTAAGCTATTTTCAAAACATGTTCAGAAATTGGGTCATGTTTCTTATGAGATAGTTTTAATCACTAAACAGTTCGATTAATAATTAAGTTTCTCCCAATACAGTAAGTAATTTCTCTCTCTTCTAGATTTCAACAGAAAGGAGTTGTCTTTACTAACACAGGGTTTAAAAGGTTGCATAGTACATGGACTTGTTGAATCTTGGTATATATAAAATCAAACCTTTTCAAAGAAATTTATTTCATTAAAAAAGGAAAAATAGAAATGGGGAGATGAAAATAACTCATCATTGGATACAAACATAAATGTAATTCCATTAACTCAGTGCTATTCTGTGAATAACTTTGCAACAAGTGTTGATTAATTTTGTTTGCATTGTCAAAATCCAAAAATTTAACAAAATCTCATGTTTCCAACACTGGTGCTGATGAATAATCACTGGTGTGTATTTTGCCTTTGAGCATGATTAATCCGACTATGTAAAATTTTTCAACACAATAAGAAAAAGAAAGGTGATAATGGTGTTTTCCCTCAGAGTCCTCCAAAAAGAAGGACTTCCTGAAAACGTCATCTTTCTAAAATTGCTTCCTATCACCTCTGGTGATTTACTCCAAATTCTGTTAACTAATAGAGAATTTATCTTTTTAAGGGAAATAGCAGTCCAACTCATGACTAAAATGACAGAAAGGTTAGAGCCTTGCTCAGAGATATGTATTCCTAAAGGGGAGAAATGCCTGATTGTCTATGTTGCTCTTTATATTTTTTTTCTCTAATGCAAACTGAACACATGATGAAAGTCAACACAGAAAAAGATGTAATCTTAACTGGAGATATTCTGACAGGCAAAGGTTAACAGGAGAGCTGAGGCCCTACAACTTGATGGGACAAACTAAAACTATGAACACTGCCAGCCACCACAGTATCTGTGGGATAGAAGGCAAGAACCCAGGAACGATTCAGCGGTTAACTTGATTTCTTAACTTGTAGTATTTAGTAAGAGATACTATGCTGCAACCAGATTTGCTTACTTTTTTCTTCAACAAATATTATCTGAGTATGTTCTACATGCCATCAAATGTGCCAAAATGTTTATTCTGGGGGGACCACTAGCCTATAAGTTCCTTTTTAAATATAGGCAATTTCATGTTTTCAGAAATATTATATTTAAAGCATCTCTGAAAAGGTGCATGAAAGTCCGATTATCAGTTTCTATGCAAAAATAAAGATTCCAGTCCCAAATAGCTAAAACATTTTCTATAATCCCTAATTATTTTTTATTCACAGTGTTTGACAATATATTTCTGGCATTTTGTTCATGTTTTTACATCATTCTCTTTTTCTCAGTTTACTTCCAATGAGCTTTTAGTGAAGCTAAAGATTCGTTGCTCTCAACATGGCTGATGACTTCCTAGAGTTTTTCATTTACACTACATATATAAGGCCCCTTCTTAGAAGGACTATTATTATCAGTTTTATTTTTTTCTCTTTTTCTATCTAAAGTAAGGTAAATGCAATTTAAAAATTCAAGCACAGGTGAAAACACTGCTGTTTGGACAAATATAACAATGGCCTTAAATATTACACTCCTGACAAGCAAGCAGTGACATCATTCCCAGTCTTTTCAGCTATATATTCATAGCAACTCTGTGCTTTAGCTTTGAAGCCCATATAGCCATATTGCTTCTTTTTTGTTCTTTTTGAAATTGTCAACCCTATCTTTACTTTCTTTTTATCCAACTCCTCTCCACTCCTTTAGCCCCTTAGAAATCCATCATCTGCAATTAGGACCCTTCTCTTTCATCTCCTCTAGTATCTTTTGGATAGGCACTAGACACAGAAATCTCTCCACCCTCCATACTCCATCATCTATTTCCATTTTGCATTCTTCACTTGGAAATAAAACTAATCAGAAAGAGAAGAGGGGTTAATGTGTGAGCAAAAATGATTTATCAGACTTTAACGTAAAAAATTTCTTCTCAAATTGTAGGAAGTGTTGAATTCTCTGTATATTTAAGATCTATACTTTGCTAGCTTTATTGTATAGGATAGCATCAGTGGAGTATCAGCTACTAATATTGCATGATCTTGGAGAAAAACAGGTTGCTATTCCTTCCTGTACATTAAGATTCCAGTGACACTGAAATCATTATCAAAGGTTGAATAATCTTGATATTTAAACTCATGAGGTGTGTGTAAAACACTACTGCTGAAATTCCTAACTTCATCATTCCTCCTTCATTGTATGGCAGGTGGCCATAATAAAATGCAACTTCCTTCCCCAAGAGGAAAAGAATCAATATAGCAGAAAGTTTAAGAGGACATACTATGAAAACAGTAGGGTACGGTAACAAGTTAAATTGAAAAGATCAATGAAACCCATAACCATAAATAGAGATACTTTTTAAAGCTCTGTCACTAAAAGTGTTCAATAGCAGGTAGCAGCAACGTAACTTTTCATTCTCACTAACTCTCATGTGTACTCTTATTTCGTGGATTTGATCTCAAATAGTATTCTCCACAAAAAGAAACCAGAATTTAGGGGAGGATAACTGCTTCCATGGCAAGTTTAGAATATCCTAGTGATGCTAGCAAATAAGGATGAGTCATAGCCAAAAGTAAAATGGAGTCAAATTAAAAGTGATTCTTCTGGCCAAGTAACAGTCATTTATACATCAAAATATATCCTAGAACCAGATGAATCTGCAAAAGTGCATTAGCAAATGGCAATGTTCACCCAAAAGGTTAATATAAATGGCCCAGATAAATGGTTGTAGAAAAAAAGACACATGAATAAGTTAGAATGAATTTCATTATTTATTTTCAAATAGAGGAGGGTCACGTGTGTGTGTGTATGCGTATGTTTGATATATTTATGTTTCTTCCATTAATTATACATTACTAAAATATAGACTTGGACTCACTCTTCTTTGTAGAAACAGGAACAGAACAGTAAGCATGAATAAACCAAACAGTCTTGGAAAGAGTAGAAATTTACTAAGAACAGAAAACATTGATCAGTTCCATTGATTGCAAGTAACGGGGGAAAAAAAGGAAGCGTTCAACACAATCAGTTCAGTGACAAAGCAGAGCTTTGACTGTGTGTTCCAAGGTGATTAATAAAATAAAATGTACTAATGTATTAGCAAGGTCTAAGTCAATCAAATCAATTCCTTAATATCTACTAAATATAACAAAAATTTTATCAATTTTTTTTTTTTTTTTGAGATAGAGTCTCACTCTGTTGCTCAGGCTGGAGTGCAGTGGCACCATCTCAGCTCACTGCAACCTCCACCTCTCCGGTGAATTACAGGCACTTACCTATAATCCCAGCTACTCAGGAGGCTGAGGCAGAAGAATTGCTTGAACCCAGGAGGCAGAGGGGAGCCAAGATCACGCCATTGCACTCCGTTCTGGGTGACAGAGCGAAACTTCATTAAAAAAAAAAAATCAGGCCTTTAAAACTGTTTGTCATGCCCATTATTCTTCTGGGTCAAGTAAGACAACTATATTTCTGAAAAGATATCAAAGTAATATCTCGAAAATCTTGAAAGATATTCAAACAGAGAACTTATGCAGAAGTGATTAAATCCCAGAAATGGTTTAACTGTAAATGAAGTAATTAGTTAAGTGGTAACTGTGTGTATCCTCTACCTTCTGTTTAAGGTACATGAATCAGCCATAATAATTTCATTATTATAACTTAATTTTTTAATAAAATTGAAAATATATAATCCATTTTTAAAAGCTAAACAGTCTTAAATGTTTTATTACATTTGTGTGGTTAATATACTGAGCATTAAACAAAGAACAAATAACTATGGATATGCCTTTCCATGTACAAAAGCCTCTCAGATATAAAAATAAAAGCTTTTTGTCAGGAAGTGAGGAGTGCACATTACCATCTATTGTCACATTAGCAGAGATTCTATTCTTGATAAGAGTAGAGAGAAATATTCTCAGAAATGCAATTCTTAGAAAGGTTTTAATGAGAAATAAGAGGTAAAAGCCAGAAGTATTATCCAAAGAGGGAGGAACTGGATAGAACAAGGCCATGTAAATGCTGTTTTTGTCATTGTTTTGATAAGTCAATCACGTCTGTGATTTTTTTTTTTTTCTTTTATACTTAAGTTCTGGGATACATGTGCAAAACGTGCAAGTTTGTTACATAAGTATACAAGTGCCACAGTAGTTTGCTGCACCCATCAACTCATCATCTACATTAGGTATTTTTCCTAATGCTATCCCTCTCCTTGCCGCCCACCCCCCAACAGGCCCCAGTGTGTGAAGTTCCCCTCCCTGTGCGCTATGTTCTCACTGTTAAACTCCTACTTATCAGTGAGAACATACAGTGCTTGGCTTTCTGTTCCTGTGTTAGTGTGCTGAGAATGATGGTTTCCAGCTTCATCCATGTCCCTGCAAAGGACATGAACTCATTCTTTTTATGGCTACATAGTATTCCGTGGTGTACATGTGCCACACTTTCTTTATTCAGTCTATCCTTGATGGGCATTTGGGTTGGTTCCATCTTTGCTATTGTGAATAGTGCTGCAATAAACATATATGTGCATGTGTCTTTAGAATAGAATGATTTATAATCCTTTGGGCATATACCCAGTAATGAGATTGCTGGGTCAAATGGTATTTCTATTTCTATTTCTACATCCTTTAGGAACTACCACACTGTCTTCTACAATGCTTGAACTAATTTAGGAATTGTCACACTATCTCAAGGAATTGCCACACTGTCTTCCACAATGGTTGAACTAATTTATACTCCCACCAACAGTGTAAAAGCATTTCTATTTCTCCACATCCTCTCCAGCATCTGTTGTTTCCTGACCTTTTAATGATCGCCATTCTAACTGGCCTGAGATGGTATCTCATTGTGGTTTTGATTTGTATTTCCTTAATGACCAGTGATGAGGTTTTTTACAAATGTTTTTTGGCCGCATAAATGTCTCCATTGAGAAGTGTCTGTTCATATCCTTCGTCCTCTTTTTGATGGGGTTGATTTTTTCTTGTAAATTTGTTTTAGTTCTTTGTAGATTCTGGATATTAGCCCTTTGTCAGACGGATAGATTGAAAAATTTTTTCCCATTCTGTAGGTTGCCTCTTCACTCTGATGATAGTTTCTTCTTCTGTGCAGAAGCTCTTCAGTTTAATTAGATGCCATCTGTCTATTTTGACTTTTGTTGCCATTGCTTTTGGTGTTTTAGTCATGAAGTCTTTGTCCATGCCTGTGTCCGGAATGGTGTTGTCTAGGTTTTCTTCTAGGGTTTTATGGTTTTAGGTCTTACATTCAAATCTTTAATCCATCTTGAGTTAATTTTTGAATAAGGTGTAAGGAAGGAGTCCAGTTTCAGTTTTCTGAATGTGGCTAGCCAGTTTTCCCAGTATCATTTATTAAATAGGGAATCCTTTCCTCCATTATTTGTTTGTGTCACGTTTGTCAAAGATCAGATGGTTGTAGATGTGTGGTGTTATTTCTGCGGTCTCTGTTCTGTTTCATTTTTCTATATATCTGTATGGTACCAGTACCAAACTGTTCTGGTTACTGTAGCCTTGTAGTACAGTATGAAGTAACGTACTGTGATGCCTCCAGCTTTGTTCTTTTTGCTTAAGATTATATTGCCTAAATGGGTTCTTTATTGGTTTCATATGAAATTTAAAGTAGTTTTTTTCTAATTCTGTGAAGAAAGTCAATGGTAGCTTGATGGGAATAACATTAAAGCTACAAATTACTTTGGGAAGTATGGCTATTTTCATAATATTGATTCTTCCTATCTATGAGCATAGAATGTTTTTCCATTTATTTGTGTCCTCTCTTATTTCCTTGAGCAGTGGTTTGTAGCTCTCCTTAAAGAGGTCCTTCACATCTCTTATAAGCTGTATTCTGAGGTATTTTATTCTCTTTGTAGCAATTGTGAATGGGAGTTCACTGATGATTTGGTTCTCTGTTTTTCTATTATTACTGTATAGGAATGCTTGTGGTTTTTGCATGCTGATTTTGTATCCTGAGACTTTGCTGAAGTTAAGCAGATTTGGGGCTGAGATAATGGGTTTTTCTAAATATACAATTATGTCATTTGCAAAAACAGACAATTTAACTTTCTCTCTACCTATCTGAATATCCTTTATTTCTTTCTCTTGCCTGATTGCCCTAGCCAGAACTTCCAATACTATGTTGAATAGGAGTGGTGGGAGAGGGCATCCTTGTCTTGTGCTGGTTTTCAAAGGGAGTGCTTCCAGCTTTTGCCCATTCAGTATGATATTAGCTGTGGGTTTATAATAAATAGCTCTTATTATTTTGAGACACGGTCTATCAATACCTAGTTTATTGAGAGGTTTTAACATGAAAAGGTGTTGAATTTTATCAATGGCCTTTTCTGTATCTATTGAGATAATCATGTGGTTTTTGTCATTGGTTCTGTTTATGTGATGGATTATGGTTCTTGATTTGCATATGTTGAACCAGTCTGGCATCCCAGAGATGAAGCCAACTTGATCATGCTGGATAAGCTTTTTGATATGCTGCTGGATTCGGTTTGCCAGTATTTTATTGAGAATTTTTGCATCGATGTTCATCAGGGATATTGGTCCAACATTTTGGAGTTTTGTGTGTGTGTGTGTGTCTCTGCCAGGTTTTTTATCGGGATGATGCTGGCCTCATAAAATTAATTAGGGAGGAGTCCCTCTTTTTCTATTTTTAGAATAGTTTTGGAAGGAATGGCCCTCTTTGTACCTCTGATCAAATTCTGCTATGAATAGTCTAGTCCTGGGCTTTTTTTGGTTGGTAAGCTATTAATTAATGTCTCAATATACAGAACTTGTTATTGGTCTACTCAGAGATTCAACATCTTCCTGGTTTAGTCTTGGGAGGGTACATGTGTCTGGGAATTTATCCATTTCTTCTAGATTTTCTAGTTTATTTGCATAGAGATGTTTATAGTATTCTCTGATGGTAGTTTGTATTCCTGTGGGATCAGTGATGATATTTCCTTTTATCATTTTTTATTGTGTCTATTTGATTCTTCTCTTTTCTTCTTTATTAATCTGGCTAGCAGTCTATCTATTTCATTAATCCTTTGAAAAAATCAGCTTCTGGATTCATTGATTTTTTTGAAGGGGTTTTCGTGTCTCTATCTCCTTCAGTTCTGCTCTTAGTTATTTTTTGTCTTCTGCTAGCTTTTGAATTTGTTCTTGCTTCTCTAGTTTTTTTAATTGCGATGTTAGAGTGTCAATTTTAGATCTTTCCTGCTTTCTCCTATGGGTGTTTAGTGCTATAAATTTTCCTCTAAACACTGTGTTAGCTGTGTCCCAGAGATTCTGGTATGTTGTGTCTTTGTTCTCATTGGTTTCAAAGAACTTCTTGATTTCTGCCTAATTTTTGTTTTGCCCAGTAGTCATTCAGGAGCAAGTTGTTTAGTTTTCATGTAGTTATGCAGTTTTAAGTGAATTTCTTAATCCTGATTTCTAATTTAATTGCACTGTGGTCTGAGAGACTGTTTGTTATGATTTCCATGCATTTGCTGAGGAGTATTTTGCTTCCAATTATGTGGTCAATTTTAGAATAAGGTGATGTGGTTCTGAGAAACATATACTTTCAGTTGATTTGGGGTGGAGAGTTCTGTAGCTGATCATTAGATCCACTTGTTCCAGAGCCAAGTTCAAGTCCTGAATATCCTTGTTAATTTTCTGTTTTATTGATCTATCTATTATTGACAGTGGGGTGTTAAAAGCTCCCACTATTATTGTGTGGGAGTCTAATTTGCTTTGTATGTCTCTAAGAACTTGCTTTATGAATCTGGGTGCTCCTGTGTTGTACATATATAATTAGGATAGTTACCTCTTCTTGTTGCATTGATCCCTTTATTATTACATAATGCCCTTCTTTGTCTTTTTTTTAATCTTTGTGGGTTTAAAGTCTGTTTTATCAGAGACTGCAATTGCAAACTCTGCTTGTTTTTGCTTTCCATTTGCTTGGTAAATCTTCCTCCATCTCTTTATTTTGAGCCTGTACGTGTCTTTGCATATGAGATGGGTCTCCTGAACACAGCACACCGATAGGTCCTGAGTATCCAATTTGCCAATCTGTGTCTTTTAATGGGACATTTAGCCCATTTACGTTTAAGGTTAATATTGTTATGTATAAATTTGAACCTACCATGGTGATGCTCGCTGCTTATTTTGCCCATTAGTTGATGCAGTTTCTTCATAGTGTCGATGGTCTTTACATTTTGGTATGTTTTTGCAGTGGCTGGTACTGGTTTTTCCTTTCCATATTCAGTGTGTCCTTCAGGAGTTCTTGGAAGGCAGGCCTGGTGGTGACAAAATCTCCAAGCATTTGCTTGTTTGTAAAAAAAAATTTATTTCTCTTTTGCTTATGAAGCTTAGTTTTTCTGGATATGAAACTCTGGGTTGAAAATTCTTTTCTTTAAATGACTAAAACACAAAAAGCAATGGCAGCCAAAGCCAAAATTGACAAATGGGATCTAACTAAACTTAAGAGCTGCACACAAAAGAAACCATCATTAGAGCGAACCAGCAATCAACAAAACGGGAAAAAATTTTTGCAATCCAACCGTCTGACAAAGGGCTAATATTCAGAATCAACTAAGAACTTAAACAAATTTACAAGAAAAAAACAAAACAACCCCACCAAAAAGTGGGCAAAGCATATGAACAGACACTTCTCAAGAGAAGACATTTATGTAGCCAACAAACATATTTAAAAAAGCTCATCATCACTAGTCATTAGAGAAATGCAAATCAAAACCACACTTAGATATTATCTCACGCCAGTTAGAATGGCATTCATTAAAAAATCTGGAGACAACAGGTGCTGGAGAGGATGTGGAGAAATAGGAACACTCTTACACAGTTGGTGGGAGTGTAAATTAGTTCAACCATTGTAGAAGACAGTGTAACAATTCTTCCAGGATCTAGAAATAGAACATCATTTGACCCAGCAATCCCATTACTGGATATATACCCAAAGGATTATAAAACATTCATTTATAAAGACACATGCACATGTATGCTCATTGTGGCACTGTTCACAATAACAAAGATGTGGAACTGACCCAAATGTCCATCAATGATAGACTGGATAAAAAAAAATGTGTCACATATACACCATGGAATACTATGCAGCTATAAAAAGGATGAGTTCATGTCCTTTGCAGGGACATGGATGAAGCTGGAAACCATCATTCTCAGCAAACTGACACAAGAACAGAAAACCAAACATTGCATGTTCTCACTCATAAGTGGGTGTTGAACAATGAGAACACATGGATACAGGGAGGTGAATATCACACACCGGGGCCTGGCGGGAGTGGGGGTGCTAGGGGAGAGATAGCAGGTGGTGCGGGGACTGGGGAGGGTTAAAAGGAGAAATACCTAATGTAGATGACAGGGGGATGGATGCAGCAAACCACCATGGCACGTGTATACCTATGTAACAAACCTGTATGATCTGCCCATGTACCCCAGAACTTAAAGTATAATACAAAAAAATGAAAGTGGGGACTACTGTTTTTATAACAAAAATAAACTACCCTTGCGGAACTGAAAAAAAAAAAATTGAATGTTGCCTCCCACTCTCTTCTTGCTTGTAGGGTTTCTATAAAGAGATCCACTGTTAGTCTGATGGGCTTCCCTCTGTGGGTAACCTGAGCTTTTATCTGCCTGATCTTAACATTTTTCCCCTCATTTCCACCTTGGTGAATCTGATGATTATGTGTGTCTTGGGGTTGCTCTTCTAAAGGAGTATCTTTGTGGTGTTCCCTGTATTTCCTGAATTTGAATGTTGGCCTGCCTTGATAGGTTGTGGAAGTTCTCTTGGATAATACCCTGAAGAGTGTTTTCCAACTTGGTTTTATTCTCCCCGTCACTTTCAGGTACACCAAAAGTAGATTTGGTCTTTTCACATAGTCCCATATTTCTTGGAGGCTTTGTTCATTTCTTTTTACTCTTTTTTCTCTAATACTGTCTTCTTGCTTTATTTATTGAGTTGATCTTTAATCCCTGATCCTTCTTCTGCTTGATCAATTTCACTATTGATATTTGTGTATGCTTCATGAAGTTCTCATGCTGTGTTTTTCTGCTCCATCAGGTCATTTATATTTTTCTCTAAACTGGTTATTCTAGTTAGCAGTTCCTGTAATATTTTATCAAGTTTCTTAGCTTCTTTGCATTGGATTAAAACATGCTCCTTTAGCTCAAGGAGTTTGTTATTGCCCACGTTCTGAAACCTACTTCTGTCAATTCATCAAACTCATTCTCTGTCCAGTTTCGTTCCCTTGCTAGCAAGGAGTTGTGATTCTTTAGAGAAGAGGCATTCTGGTTTTTTTTGGAGTTTTCAGCTTTCTTGTGCTGGTTTTTCCTCATCTTCATGGATTTTTCTATCTTTGGTCTTTGATGCTGGTGACCTTTGGATGGAGTTTTTGAATGGTTGTCCTTTTTGTTGATGTTGATGCTATTGTTTTCTGTTTGTTAGTTTTCCTTCTAACAGTCAGGCCCCTCTGCTGCAGGTATGCTGTAGTTTGCAGGAGGTCCACTCCATTCCCTGTCTGGGTATCACTAGTGGAGGCTGTAGAACAGCAAAGACAGCTGCCTGTTCCTCCCTCTGGAAGCTTCATTACAGATGCCAGCCGGAGGTCTCCTGTATGAGGTGTCTGTCGATCCCTGCTGGGAGGCATCTCCACATCAGGAGGCACAGGGGTCAGGGACCCACTTGAGGAGGCAGTCTGTTCCTTAGCAGAGCTTAAGCACTGTGCTGGGAGGTCCACTGCTCTCTTCAGAGACAGCAGACAGGAACATTTAAGTCTGCTGAAGTTGCACCCACAGACACACCTTCCCCTAGGTACTCTGTTCCAGGGAGATGGTAGTTTTATCCACAAGCTCCTGACTGGGGCTGCTGCCTTTCTTTCAGAGAAGCCCTGCCGGGAGAGGAGGAATCTAGAGAGGCAGTCTGGTACAGTGGCTTTGCTGAGCTGTGGTGGGCTCCACCCAGTCTGAACTTCCTGGTGGCTTTCTTTACACTGTCAGGGGAAAACTGCCTACTCAAGCCTCAGTAATGACAAACCCCCGTCTCTTGCAGTGAGAGTTTCAAGCCAGTGGATCTTAGCTTGTTGGGCTCCATGGGGGTGGCAATCTACTGAGCTAGATACTTGGCTCCCTGCCTTCAGCACCCTTTCAAGGGGAGTGAATGGTTCTGTCTCGCTGGCATTCCAGGCACCACTGGGATACAAAAAGCCTCCTACAGCTAGCTCAGTGTCTGCCCAAATGGCCGCTGCCCAGATTTGTGCTTGCTCCCCATTTTCCCTCACAAGAATTGCCCCTAAGAAACCCTGTGCATGTCTAATCCTGTCTTACCATCTGCTTCTCAAAAGATCTGGACTAACACAGAGATCTACGTGCTTACATTTAATTAAGGCAAATTTTATTATATTCTAAAGCTCTTAGTGGGCTAACAAGTTAATTCTCTTCGCAAAGACCTTCACTCACAGGTGGAAGCAGAGCCAAAATATTTAAGGACTTTAAAGTACTAACAGTAAAAGACTATATTAAATCCATTAACATAACCCATTTACAAAGGCTAATGCTACCATTAGTGAAAATAATGACAAATGTATGTTTGGAATTCAAAAATAATCCTTGGTCAAGGCCATTTGGCCCATGTCTTAGAATCAATCATAGAACGTTCATTCTGAAGTGTTTCTTTATTATAGCAAATGCCCCAAAAGGCAATAGTAGAAATAATAAAGCTAGAATAGAGTTAAGACCACGTGTTCTGAAGATGCAAAATCTTTGATTGTATTATCATGCAACAAGTTTCAGAACCCTAAACTGACACTGGAAAAAAAAATTCAAATTCTCATCAGATCCACAGTCCAAAACCTCAAAATTTCTATTACTGAAGAGGCTTCCCATCCTACCTTCATTTAAGCACTGTCTTAGACTCTTTGAAGGCTGCCAATATAGAGCATGTCTACAAATAAATTTCTTATCTGTTCTTTCCATATTGCCTTCATTTTTATTTTGAATTTTAAAGGATGTGTTTGTAATTCTGTGCCCATCTTCCCACTGTATGTAGCTCTTTTATACAAATATTTAGCTCTCAAAGGTCATTTTTAAATATTAGTCTAGTCATTCCTATACTCAGTTTTACTGGAGTCTGGATTCCTGCCAATGAATGACATGTTTCTGGAATGAAATTTCCAAATAAAAATTAAGTATATTTATAACATATATATTTATATGAGCTCTATAATACAGGTGAACAAAATCTATCACCTTATCTTCCAGATGTTATTATCAATCCTGAAATAGCTAACTTCAGGTAAGTCATAACTCTTAGAGAGGTCTTAGAAGTTAGAGCTGCTAATCTTCTTTAACAACACTTATTCAAAGCTTACTATGAGAAAGGTTTGTTTCATTATAGTTAGAAGTATTCATTCATTAAATTCCCTTTGCAATCTCATAAGGTAGGTGTTATTATTTCCAACGTGCAGGTGAAGTTGTGTGATCTCTGCAAGGTCACACAACCTGTAAATCACAAGTCTAGATCTAAGCCCTGGTAGACTGGGTTCAGAGTTAGTTCCCTTAGTACAGTCTGAGATGCCCATGGTTTGACATTGGTGACTACAAACTGAACATAATTCAGTACTATAGGAAACAAATCATTAGCTTCTTCGTGAATTTTTGAATGACAGAAGTGTTTCCCCCTATTTTCTACTGGAGAATAACCGCTGGTAGCTGTTTGCAGATCTATTATAATAAACTATGAATATGAGTCTGTGCCAAAAAGGAAAGAGAACTAAGATTGATCAGGGAATGTCTGACAAGGGCATATTTGGAATAGGCTGTGCTCTCTGTATATACTAGCTATACCTGAATTAGACCTTCTCAATTTAAGCCTACTGCATGTGCCCCTCCTAGACTTTAAGATGTATGAGGTTTATAAAGTAAAGACCAATGAGACTGAGGAGTCGAGTCACTAGAAACTTTAAAGGGGCTCCAGAAATGAGCGTATTTTAGAATCATTAAGCTAATGCTTTCTTAAATGCAAGAACGACTTTGGAACCACCCAGATGAGGTTTTCATTGCAATTGTAGCATAATCATCTTGAAGGTAGATAAAGATCCTTTAAGACAATTACTTAAAGATATAAGCACTTTCACATACTTAAAGTCCATGAAATAACATGAATATCTTTGGTATTTTCCAGCAACAGGGACTTTCTTCCTAGGTAACTGATTCTGTTACACTCTCTGAACTAACAGTTGCCCTTGCTGAGGTGAGCATGGTATGTTGACATTTACTTACTTAATTAGAATTCAGATAAAACTAGCTGAATAATTTTGACCGAACAATTTTCTATAAAGGAAAAAATACAGAGATTTAAAATAATAATTTTCACTATTCTGAGCAAACATATCCTTCTTTTGAAACAGAAAATTTTCAAAGATTTTGTCTAGTTAAGAATCTGATTAATTTTTTTCAATATTTCTAGGATTAAAAAAAAAAAACTGTATTATCAACAGAAATGGTTAGCTCCCTAACCAGAAACAAACCACCTACATGAAATGACAATCTGATGTGCACATTATAGTCATGTGTCCATTTATTCACTCATTCATCAAATGACTGAGAACATACTATACGTATGATATTATATAGGTGCTGCTGAAGCAGACAATATAACAAAGACCTTTCTGTCAATACCCAGAGTTCAGCAAGAAGGCAGATAAATAAACGGTTTGGATATAAAATACTAGGTGATAAGTTGAGCTGTGTGTATGGCATTATAATGAACATATATGAATTTAACTTTTTGCTTAGGTCGAGGAGGGTTAAGTAAGTCTTCAATAACATAATGACCTTTTGCTGAATATTAGAAGATATTTAGGATTTGTCAAGAGACTAAGTATCAAGTGGAGAATGGTGAAAGTGGGGCAAAAAAGGTTGGCAGGCAGAATTGAGTTCATGTGTACTACATGAAATAGATAATTTGGACTTTAGCTGTTGGGCAGTGAGAAGAAATTGGGCAGAAAACAATCACAAATGATATGACATAGTTACAACTGTGTGTTTTCATCATCTGCTTTATACACCAACTTTTAAAAACATCTATCTGAAAATTTAAGGGAGGATAGAACATGGAAGAACAAGGCTGAAAATAAAGAAATCAGTTAGTTAATTGTTCAAACAGTAAAGAAGATGTGATGAAGCCTAAGCTTCAACATAAAAACAGATTCAGCAAATATCCATAGAGATGATATTTGTAATAATAGAGTTCAATGAAGTCTAATAGGATTTTTACATTAGTCATTTTCTGATTCTACTTAATATCAATGTATTTGTACATTCACATTTTCTATACAACCATTTTATAATCTTTTACTCCAATTTTACTGATAAGAAAAATAAGGTGGGCCAGGCATGGTAGCCCACACCTGTAATCCCAGCACTTTGGGAGGTCGAGGTGGGTGGATCACTTGAGGTCAAGAATTTGAGACTAGCCTGACCAACATGGCAAAACCCCATATTTACTAAAAATACAAAATTAGCTGGGTGTGGTGGCACAATGCCTGTAATCCCAGCTACCCAGGATGTTGAGGCAGAAGAATCACTTGAACCCAGGAAGCAGAGATTGCAGTGAGCTGAGACTGCACCACTGTATCCCAGCCTGGGGAACATGAGCAAAGCTCTGTCTCAAAAAAAAAAAGAAAAAAAAAGATGATGAAGAAAAAGAAGGTGTAGAGAATCCAGTGGCCCATCTGGTGGCTTACTGTCGGTAAATAATGAAGTCAAAGGTTAAACCAAAAACTTCAGTTCTAAACTCAATTCTTCTCACTGATCCACAATTTTTTTAATGGAAAACTATTCACTAAAGTGAAAAAGTTGACTTTTTTTTTTTGTGAATGTACTTGATATTTCAGTATTCATTTTCATCAAGCCAAAGTTCAAAATCAATGATTTTCCAGACAGATTCACTATAATCCTTGCAAATATTTAAAATGCCAATCAATGAGTTAGACTTAATAATAGAATTGTATAATACGTAATGTCCTTTATTCCCAAGTAAAAGTTTCTTATGTAATTTAACAAATTCTCCTCATGAACCATTAGATGGAAACATCCCTACTGTTTACCTTATTGGAATAAAGATAAAGTTTTCCACTATCTAGCTACTTTTTTTATTGAAATAAAATTTGCACATGGCAAAATATATAGATCTTAAGTGAACAGTTTCACATAGGGCTGTTGCATAGGGATTTGTCTATTTCCATTCTATCTCTTAGCAGTGCATTAATAAAGTGGTAACCTGTTTTTGCCTTTTATTAGAAAAATTTCATTTTTCTTTTTCCCTCATGGATAGAACTACTCTTGTAGGGCACTGGACCTGGCTTTCATTGTTTTCCTAGGGTTAAGGTCTGGGGAGAAGGTAGTAGCGGAGAAGGGGAACACCCTTATTATTTACTGTGGCTCAATTAATAAGAACTATGTCTCTGGTCCAGAATACCTTGTGTGCACATTTAAGACAAAATTAATAAAGATTAATATGTAAAACCCAAGAATATATATAGATGCCCTGTAATGCATTATTATTTATGTATTAACTGTCAATTATCTTTTAAAGCTATGTTTATAATAATATTAAAGTATCTTTTATTTATCCACATATTATCTACGATTTCTATTCTCTTCATGCTTTTCTATAGATTAACTTTCTATCTGGCACTATTTTTCTTCTGCTTGAAGAACTTTTTTCTTTTAAACATTTCTTGTAGCATACATCTGCTACCAGTGAATTCTCTAGGTTTTACAATTTTGTGTGAGGTTTTTTTGACCTGAAAACCTGTTTATATTTCACTTATATTTTTGAAAAATACTTATCTCAGTTTAGAATTCCAGGTTGACAGTTTTATTCACTGATCTTTTCATCTATAGAATTTAACCTGTTCTTATCCATTCAGTGAAATTGATCGGTTTATACTCCTCATTCCCTCTCTAATCATTCTTCTTCTGGAAGTTTTTCCCCCCACTCTGTGGGGTTTTACCTTAGACATGCATAGATTCGGTCAAAAATGTTGAGGGGACACCTCTAAAGAGTTCTAGACTATCGGCAGTTACCTTCTATCCAGTGGTTTACCTATAAATTTTAGCCAAATTTTGTTCTCTACAAATTCTGACCCTCATCTCAACTCAGCAAAACACCAAGTTCATCCCTCAACCACAGAATGAAAATTGCCTCCAAGCAGAAAGCTGACTCAATTTGAAGAGATTACCTCTTTCAAATCTGTCTCTCAGAGATCATAGTCCCTTGCAACAATAATGGAAAACAACTGTTTCTAGCTTGCAGTGAGAAGGTAATTCTGGAGCTTCTTGCTTCCTCGTGGATGGAAGCAAATATCCTTCACATTGTTCTTGAACTCATTCATGTTTTTGTATGCATTCTTCTTAATTGTTGAGTAGTGTTCCATTGTTTCAATATACTAAATTCATTCATTCTCAGTTGATAAATGTTTTGGTTACATACAGATTTTAGCTACAAGTAAAATTGCTGCATTACAGAATAGATGTAAAAGATATAGTTTTATAAGACACTACCCCAGCAGTTCTCTGTATAGTTTTACCATTTAATTTCCACCAGCGATGTATCCAGAAATGTATGAGTGATTGACTTTGCTTCAAATCCTTGCCAATATTTGAATTTTCAGTCATTTTAATTTTCACCATTCCATCTGGTTTAAAATGCTGTTTCATTGTGATTTTATTTTGCATTTCCCTGATGACTAATTGTGTTTAGTACATTTTAAGTGTTCATTTGTTATTCAAGCACATTCTTTTGTAAAGTGTCTGTTTATGTCTTGTTTAAATTGAGTGTATCTTTTAATTGAATTTTCTAAGTAGGTCAAGGCATTTTTTTATTATATTGGACATTGCTGAATCCATAATCCATTGTATGAATTATGTTGACTCCTTTAAAGTCTGTTGAGATTGTTGTTGGTGGCCATTAAATTACTGGTGGTTCTCTTAGATCAGGAGAGGTTTGGTTTTATTCTTTGAAATTATCTTGGATTTATCCTTAGTCATATAGTCATATGACGTGTTCTATATTTAGTGTGTTTTCCTTACACCAAAGTCATGGCATTTCTGGGATCTCAGTTGAATGCCGAGGGAGCTCTGCATGGTCTCTTTGCTCTGACTGCTTTGCAACTCCAGCAACCCCTGGTATTTCAGTTTAATTTTCAGGCAACAAGCAGTTACTCCAGGTTAGAACACATGGAGTCTTACCCTATATAAATGGATCCTAGCTTTTGGCCAAGAGCATGTAGTATATTTCACACAGACTTCTGATGTTTCTCTCTGTACAGCTTCCTCCTTTCCAGTCCCTGCCCTAAACTATTAGCCACTTCAGCAGGCCCAAACTATAATATCGGCCTCCTTAGTTCAATGAGGGCATCGTACTTTTCTGGGGCCTCATTTTCCTATACTGTAGTTAAGAGTGTGCCCTAACCAGAGTCTTTGCAAACATCAACTCATATTGTTATTCCCATATCTCACAGATCTTTAAAAAAAGAGTTGACATACATTTTGCCTAGTCTTATGGTACTGACAGGCAGAAGAGCAAGCCTGGTACAAGTTGCTCCATTATGGCCAGAGTGGAAGTCTTCTACTACTTTTATTTAACCCTAACAAAGTCTCAAAAAGTTCTATTCTATCACTACTTATCCATCTAGATTGCACTTTTCAAAAGCTTCCTGTAATAATTTTGAGAATTTTCATTTCTCTTCTTATGGCTTTGTAAAATCTCTGCAAAAAGGCATTAGCTAGAATTTGCCTCCAAGATCTCAGATCCAAGATAAAACACAAAGTAAAACTGCAAAGCATATTAATCATATTTTTAAATTACATGCAAACAGAAGTCCTTATTTAATACCCAAAAATCCTGTGAAGAATATTAAAACTAGATAAAAAACTATTTATTTAATCCAAGACTTTTAAAATGCATGAATACAGTGATTAAACGATCTCAAATCAGTTACAAATCTTTCATGTCAATCAAAAGCATGTTATATATGGATCTGACATAAAATCTGTGTGTAACAAGGCATCTGACAGATGTTTGAAGAACTGCAAAAGATATTAAATGCTATTTTTAGCAAATCCCAATTTAGTTATTAAAATGCATGTTATAATTAAGAACAGCAATATGTAATAATTAATAAAATCAAAGAATAAGTATTATATTCTCTTCTGACCTAGAATGGGTGAGGAAGATGAAAAGAGAGACAACAGGAAGCACATATTCATTATATAGATATTATTTTATTAGCATGTTTTGCAATCAAAGTGATATATCATTATAATTTAATATGTTTGGCAGACAAAAGGTATTAGTGTTTTACATACTGAAACTAGAAAATCATGAGAATTATTAATTGTGTTTCTGCATAGGTTCGCTGAATAAATTATGATGTTTTACAGTTTTTTGCCCACTTTCTGATACACAGTGTATATAATACTAAAATATCTCTTGATATTTACAGTTCGTTCTTTTAGTGATCCTTGAAAAGTAGATCCTTGGAAAGTAGAAAATTGAGAACAGAGCAATGCTGAGGCAGATGGCATTTCTAGATAGTCATAATGTAACTTTGGTCATTTGTGTGTTATCTGGAAAATTTCATGTGAACTGTAATATGTTAATAGCCACATTCCATAAGCATTGATGATGAGAATGTAAGCAGCAGATAAGTCACTCAAAATCCCTTGTTTTCACTGCTATGTACTAAGATATTTATTATGAAAAACTACTTGAGTTCCTGACTTCTCCATCAATAATTATGAGTGCCATGTAAACAGGAATCAGAAACTAGAGGGAAAAACTTAACTGAATTAATGTGTAGAGATGATCTATTGGGTCCTTTCTATTTCAAAAATCCTTTTGTTCTAGGAATGAAAAAAAAAAACTTTTTAAATTATTTTGGTCCATGAAAGCACCCTTGGAAAGGTACTAAAGCTGCCCAACATGACTGCTTTGTAGGTTATAATATTAATTTGAAATGAATATTGCAGTATGTTAAAATACTAGTGACAATAATTTTTATTAACATTTTGTTCTTGGTATTCACATATTATAATTAGAAATTAAACAGTGATTTCCTTGAGTTATTCATAGTCACTGTCCCCAATTCATCTCCCCTCTCTTTCTCTTATATCTACTCCAGTTATCTTCCGCCTTCCATCACTCTACCACAATGATTTTCTCATCCTAATTCCAATGGTCGCTTCTCAGGCCTCATCTTACTTGACCCAGCAGCACCTTACTTCACCTAGCAACCTCCTTAAATAATTGATTCTCCAATTAGCTTTCAGGACACTCCATTCTTCTGGTCACTCATCCTCATTCTCCTTTGTTGGTTCCTTTTTACTTTGTCTAATTCTCAAAGTTGCAGGGCCTCAGAAGGAAGGCCTTGAAGCTTTTCTCTTTTCTAAAATGTTCACTCCTTTGCTGATCCTATCCAATTTCATGGCTTTAAGTATTATCACTATGTTGGCAACTTGTAATTTTGTATCACCATTCTATAGTTTCCAAAAGTTTATTTAATTAACTCCATCTGAGTTAGTCTGATGAACATTTCAAAATTAATATGTCCAGAAATGAGCTCTTGGTCTTCCCTCCAAAACTGCTTCTCCCTCCATCTTCCCACCTCCTCAGTGGCAGCACTATTTTTCCAGTTGTTTGGTACAAAACTCTTGGGGTCATCGCTTTTTTATTTTGTACTTCATTGAGTCCACTAAATCTAACTGGCTTCACCTTCAAAATCAATCCAGATTTTACTTCTCACCTCCACTGCTACAAACACCCTTCTCGTCTTGTCGAGTTCACTGCATTTGTCTCCTACTGTGTTGCTGCTTCTTCCCTTAACGCTGCACTTTCCTTTTTCAACATGGAAGCCACAATAATCCTAGTAAAAATCAAGTCAGATCATGTCATTGCCATGCTCAATACTATGCGATAGCTTCTAATTTCACTTCAAATTACAAGCAATTTTTTAAATGGCCAAGTTTCCACGTGGCTCAGTATCCCACAGTTCCTCCAAAAATTATTTTCTTACTACACTCCCAAATGGCTCTCCGTGTTCTTCCTGGAGCATACTAGGTGTGCTTCTGCCTGAGGATTGTTGCCTCTGCTGAGGCTTTTGCTCCAAATGTTCTCTTGCCAAACATGCAGACTTCACTCCATTTGCCTCTTTTCACCTTTTAAATGATGCTTTTCATGACCACCCTACTTAAAATTTTAATAATATCCTATCCTATTTATTTTCTCAATGCACTTTTCACTATCTAACTTTCAAACTATTTTAAGTTCTTATTTTTTACTGTCTTCTCACTGAAATGTAAATTCTAGAATAGCAGAGATTTTGTCTGTGTTATCAATGACTATATCTTCAGACTTAGAAAAATGCATAGTAGGCGCCTAATAAATACTTCTGGGTGAATGAACATTATTTGCCAGAAAATAAACAGTATCCCTAAACTAACAAGTTGTTTAACATCAGAGATAAAGCAGCTTGACAAAAACAAAAAAGCTCATCTTCAGGTTTTTCAGTATTGTGGAAGAATTTTAAAAGACTAGTCTAATAGTCTTTTAAAAATTGACTTAAAACATAAAAAGATTTAAGATAGAAAAAAGAAAACACCAAATTCCTACATATTGGATGATATATACAACAAAATATTAACTGTATATCACTGGAGAGAAAATAAAAACTGAATCTTACATACTTAGGGCAGTGAAAACTTAAAAGTTTTGCTAAAACTTTAAAATTTGCCAAACTTTCTTTAATAGTATTTTCTCTTTGTAAATAACCTAAATTTTAAATATTTTAAAAATATAAATACTTCCTCATAAATTGATAGTGGTAAATATTTACTATTAAGAAAATACACATTTTTCATGGGCTACATAATGAAACTTTTTAATATCCCTCTTTGAAAACAAACAAGACAATTAGGTACCTATCTACTCAGAAACTTGAGACTGAGAGAAAATAAAAGTATGATGTTTTAGGTTAAAAAAAAAAAAAGTTAATGATAAATCTAGTATCTCCCATACCTTTTACTAAAGCCAACAATACTATCCCTAAAATCTGTCTCTGTAATATATGGTTTTTGCTAATCATAGTACATTTTATTTTAGCAATTTACTTCAGAGAGCAGAGCTCTCAAATTATTTTAGCAACACAAATGTCATACATACTGGGATTTAACACAGAGCACTTTAAATTCGTTGATACAACAGCTGTTATCCTCATTTTTAGGTGAAGCTCAGGTAAATTAAATATTTACTATATAAGGATTCAAGGGAAAGGATACGACTTTTTAAAAATCTTCCACATATGATATAGTGTAATGAGTGTTATGATATTGGCCTGCAAAGGAAACCAAGAAACTGTGTAAGAGGGACACTAAATCCAGACGAGAAACAGGAGGAGACTTGTGAACTAAGCCTTTAGAAAGAGCAAGAGAAAGTCAGGGAGGAAACCCTGACCAAATCATCCAAGCAGAGGGGAAAGACAGTTTGAGAAATGATATTGACAAAAGGAAGAATGACGCTATCATCACCTCTTCACCCAACATGTAACCTTGTAGGAATATTTTGCTTCTTTCTCTCCCTCTTACTTCATATCCTTCTGGTTATTTAAACTATGTTGATTCATTCTTCCTTTTCCCCTCACTACTGCATTACCTGGTTCAGTTTTTAATAGATGCATCTTACATGACTGCAAAAACCCCACAAATTCATCACTTTGTCTAGGAATGGCTCCCCTCAAGTCTATCTTAGAAACTACTTGATAAAAAGAAAAAAGAAATTGGAGACACATACACACACACACACACCCACACACACGTACGTGTACATATATATATATATATATATATATATACACACACACAATTTATATATAAATAAATACATACATTTATTTATTTATGCATAAACTTCCAAAGGAGAAGATCAAGGCTTTCCAAGAGGTTGGTGTCACTCAACCTACTCAGTTTTATTTCTTTTTTAACTCCCAGAAGGATGCTGCAGCGACGCACGGTTATTATCTTCTCTATCCACCACACATCCACCCTGCCACTTTAATTTTCTCAGGTTGTTTCTACATACATGTATCAGCACACATACTCACATTCATATACACCTATACATGTCCTATTCCCTTTTATTTTGTCCAAGCCCTATCCATTCTTCAAAGATAACCTTAATTTTCAGTTTTTTCAGGTTGCTTTTAGCAAATTTTCCAGTTTAAATTTCAATCTTCCTTTGCAGAATACCTGGAATCTCCTCATCCCACTTTTGCCTCTCATTTCTCCATTCCAGAAATATTTAATAAATGTCTACAATGCATAAGGAAATATCTAAGGTGCAGTGTATACAGAAATAAACAAGGTAAACATGGTTTCTGCTTTCAAGGAATTAACATTCTCAATTTAAGATTAGTGACTTAAAATAAGCCACTGATTATTTAAAATACAGTTGTGCCTGCAGTATTTTACTAAACAGGCTATTATGCATACATAGCCACTTCATATATACAAGAAACTCCTATATTTAGGGATTAAGTCAGTTATTTTGTATTCTCTATACTTCCTAGTCCATAGGCAGTATTCATAAAAGGTAGGTGAGTTAAAAAGAAAAAAGTATATGTGGAGCTAAATTTAAGATGAAATAATTTTTTCTTTATTCCCATCTCTTTATACTTCAAGAAAGATTAACAATATAAAAGGTTGTATTTGAATTCCAGGATTCAAAACGGTATTTCTCATAGATCTTTATTTAAACTTAAAAATAAAATGACTTTAAAGGCTAAAATGTCCAATAGATGGTCACATCTCTCTAGAGAATATAATCTTTCAGAGGGTTTCCCACACTTTATTAATATGCTGCTTCTGGGAACTTGCCTGTGATCCTTTTTTTTTTCTGGAGTCTTAGCAAAATGCTTTTCAAATAATTATCCTTTGCAATAGAATTATCTGTAAAATAATGCAGAGCTAACCAAACAAAATAAACTTTATATGCAAAAGACATCTTTGAATAAATCATTATTTAAATATCTGCAGTGTTATTGTTAAATAACCTAATTGTTTGGAACTGTGATTAGAATTGACATAAACATGTTTTGCACCATGAGTTAGGGTATAAAAAAATGTTAGATAATCTTAACCAATACTCTAGCTCATCAATCAAGTAAAACTAGCCTTCAGTCATTGTTCTGATTTGAGTTTTGTCCTGCTTTGACCCTACATTTTCAGAGCTGCCTTCTCCTAAGTCATTGTTTAAACTGAGAATATAATGCTCATGGCCTTGGGCAAATACTTCAAAATAATATCATTTGGTTGAATATATTTACTCCTTGTCAATTGTATAGAAAAGGAAGGAAATTTAAGACAGTGTTGGAATATGACCAATGATAGCTTCAGGGTATTCAAACACACACAGAGTCACACAGTCACACATTCACATACCACATTCCTACTCAAAGGAGAAAATAAATGTTGGAAACAAACATGGCAAACGATGTATAACAGTGTTACCCCAATAGCACCCCTCATACATAATAAGCTCATTATTTCTCAAATGATTGTTTCAGTGTTCTTTTATAAGCCATGATAAATTCAAAACATACTTTAAAAAAGAGAGAGAGAGAGAATAACCCTCTCATTCTTAGTATTCACATGTTACTAAAAAAGAGACATGCACCTCCCTTTTGTCCCCCTTTTGTTATCTGATTCATGGCACAATCTCTGGACTTGTTGCTCTCTAACATCTCCAGCACTTTGCCGGGCCCAGTTTCATGAGTTTGCCCTTCTCTTTGTCTCAGATAAGCCCACTTCTAAAGCCAACAGGTAAATGATTAATTCATTTTGGCCCCCCTTGTAACTAGAACTCAAACAATATTTTTTCCATAGCCAGCATGACTCTTCATACATGTCTATCTTTCCTCTCTTGTGTTATTCATCTAGGCTTCTTAATGATTATTCTAAAGCACATAAGCTAAAGTATTTCATAAGGCTCTAGAATGTAAGAAAAAATGTAACAGAAATCTTAGAGCAGAAAAAGTATTAAAAGAATGTGGGATCGGGCCAGGCGCGGTGGCTCACGCCTATAATCCCAGCACTTTGGGAGGCCGAGGCGGGTGGATCACGAGGTCAAGAGATCGAGACCACCCTGGTCAACATGGTGAAACTCCGTCTCTACTAAAAATACAAAAAATTAGCCAGGCATGGTGGCACGTGCCTGTAGTCCCAGCTACTCAGGAGGCTGAGGCAGGAGAATTGCTTGAACTCAGGAGGCGGAGGTTGCGGTGAGCCGAGATCGCGTCATTGCACTCCAGCCTGGGTAACAAGAGCGAAACTCCGTCTCAAAAACAAAAACAAAAAAAAAAGAATGTGGGATCAACAAATCATAAATTCAATATTATTCCTAATGTAGAGGTTCTCAGCTATATTCTCACAGAATGATTACGTAAGTTCCCTAGAGGAATCCAATATGCAGGCAGGGTAGACAATCACTGCAATAACCCAACAAGCAGATAACAACTCACATGAAAAAGCTTAAGGAAACCTCTGGGCTTTTATTGGAATGAGAGAGGTGCCAAATGCAAAAGCCACGTGATGTGCCAACCTATTCTCAGTTAGGAGAAATTCTGGGGAGGAAGAGGAAAAGGATCTCACTTTTAGAGATTTATAGGTAACATTCCAGTGTTTGGTGTTATGGGCAGAATTGTATCACCCCACCAAAAAGATATGTTCAAGTCATAACCCTCAGTACCTAGAATGTGACCTCATTTGGAAATAAAGTGTCTACAGAGGGAATCAAATTAAAATAAAATCATTAGGGTAGGCTCTAATTCAACGTGACTGATGTCCTTATCAAAGGGGAAATTTGTATATGCAAAGACAGACAAACTCACGGAAGGAAAATGAAGTGAAGACATATAGGAAAATGATGGCCAGGGGCATCTACAAGCCAAGAAACAGCAACTACAAGCCAAGAAATGCCAATGACTGCAGCACACACTAGAAGCTAGAAGAGGCGAGGAAGGATTCTGCCCTAGAGCCATCTGCGAGAACATGGTCCTGCCAACACTTCAATTTTAGACTTCAGGCCTTCAAAACGGTGACACAATAAATTTCTGTTGTTTTAATCTGCCCAGTATTTGTTATTTTATTATAGCATCCCCAGGAAACTAATACAGTTAGGAATGGGGATTATTGCATTCTGACAAAGTTCACAGTGGTTGAAGGAAGCCTATACAAGGAGTAAGAGACACACAAAGCAACATTAAAGGCTGCACTCTCCAAATGGCTGAGATTTCTTGGCACGATGCTTATTGGTAACAGTCAATTAGTGATATATTTTTTTTTCTTTGAAATGAATTGTCTAGTTATTGCTAATTTACTACAATGTGCAACAATCAGCCCAGCTATTTTTCCTTTTAAAAATGTTTTTTGCACCACTAATTAGATCAGCATGCATCTCATCTAGGACAGTTCGAAACAACAAAACAACTGGTTTGATATGACACTTTTCATTTAGACACACACTTCATCCAGCATAAGCATCTTCAACATTTCTTCAGCAAATATGAACATTTCTCTTTTATGGTTGATGGAAAATAACTATTTTAAAAACAATGAAAAACAAAATCTGAGCACTGATTTTGATGGAAAATAACTATTTTAAAAACAATGAAAAACAAAATCTGAGCACTGATATTGATGTAAGTGATAAAGATAAAATTCAGCAGTAGTTTGGTTCTTGGTTTGATTATTGAATTCTATTTCCATTATTGTAATATAGACATATGGGAGTATACATGTAAGTGAATATATATGTATGTATTTCAAAAACAGTTTTGCCTAATTTTTATATAAAATACTGAAATTTAATACCTTAGAGGAATTAAGCTATAATAATAAACTTAAAAATTAATCAACAGCTCCTGCTTTATTTGCTAAAATACTAACTTATTCTAACTTCTTATGATGGTTCAAAGTAATAGGCTCATTACTCTCAGCTTAGATAAGACACTTGTTAATTTTATTGGCTCTGTAGCAGGGATGAAAATACCTGTTGATAACCTTCTCTTCACTCCTATAAGATTTATAACCCATATTTTAGTATTTAACCCTGATATTTAGAGTATTCTGTATCTTGGCTATAAGTTCTTTGAGAACAAGAATCTAATAGAAGGCTGTGTGCAGAAGAGAAAGTTAACAGTGTGTATTAGGAAAAGGATGAATTGAGTATGACCCAAGAGGCCTGTGTTGGAAGCCCACATCTGCCACTTGTGAGCTGTTTTATTTCAGAAATATTACAACCTTCCTGAACTTCTGCTGTTTATTAAGAAAAAAAGTAGTAGTAATCAATAACAATAATACAAAAAGGAACAAATTCATCTGTTACAAAGTTGTCCATTAATGCTTTCTCTTTCTTTGCCTATGGTTATTATTATTTTCCTGGGCACAAGTAATCCTCCAGCCTCAGGCTTCCAAGTAGCTTGGACTACAGGTGTGCGGTGTGTGACCACCATGCCCAGCTAATATTTTTAGTTTTTTTTTTTTTTTTTTTTTTTTTTTTTGGTAGAGATAGGGTTTTTTCATGTTTCCCAAGCTGGTCTTGAATTCTTCATGTCAAGTAATCCTCCTGCCTCAGCCTCCCACAGTACTGGGATTAAAGGAATGAACCACTGCACCCTCTGTCCTTTGTCTATTCTTTAAATGATAGCGATTCCAGAGTGTCTGTCTGGTATGACTAGTGTGGTCCCATTCTCTTTTTAATCTAAAACATTCTTCCTATACCTCAACTGCCAAAGTTTCCATTGTTCCCTCTAAGCTTCATCCCAATGTGTTGATAAAATGTATCAGTAAACAGAAATCAGCTATACAGTCATCGGTCACCTAATGACAGGGCTACCTTCTCAGAAATGCCTTCTTAGATAATTCTGTCATCATCCAAACCTCATAGAATGTACTTACACAAACCTAAATGGGACAGCCTACTACACATCTAGGCTATATGGTCTAGCCTATTGCTTCTGGGCTACAAACCTGCACAGCATGTTACTGTGCTGAATGCCTTAGGCAACCGTAACATAATGGTATTTGTGTATGTAAACATGTCTAAACATAGAAAAGGGAATGTGTTATGCTACAACATTATAACAGCTATGACATCACTAGGCGACAGAAATTTTTCATCTCTACCATACTCTTAAGGGACTACAGTCTAAAATGTCATTATGCAGTGCATAACTGTGTTTCTCTCTCTGTTGAAAGTCACACCTGAGCATTGGACTTCCAGTCACATATCCTAACTCAGCTCTCTCAGAGGTGGTCAAAACTCTACAAGTCCAAAACAGATGTCTTTTCCTCAGTTATGCTTCTCTGCTTATGACCTCTGTCTTTGTGACTGGCCCTTCTGAAAATTAATCCCTCAGTTAGCCAGGTCCATAGCTGAACTCATTCTGTGTGTCTGTATGTGAGCAATCGGGCTCTGCTGAAGACAATCGCATGAACTGAGATCACAATCATCATCTCCAGCCTCAGCTAGCCCATCAACTTTCTAGCATATGCCTTCTGAGGGGCATCAGTGGGTGCCACGGTCAAATATGTTTAAGAAATGCTTCATTACATGACGTTAAATAGGTTTTCTACTGAAGGGATTCTTGATCTTTAGTAAACTAATGCACACTGTGAATCTGTAGATTCACGCCCTGCCAAAGGAATGGGGAGTTATAACTTGCGGCATTTCCCGAACTTATCTGCCCACGCAAACTTTCCCTAGAGCATCTCTTAAAGAAAATGGTCATTAGAGCATATTTGCTTAGCTCTGGTGCAGTACAGCCAGGATATGCCCAGACTCTGCTGAAAACAGCTCTGCAACCTTGGGCAGAGCTTCAGGGATCTTGCTTCATCTTCTCCACAAGGAGCAATGTGGACTTCAGAAGGGCAACTTGCTTTACATTAAAATAGCTCTTAATAGCTTTTTGTCAAGCCAGTTGGACCCAATTATTTTCTTTTCAATACTATGAGATATTGCTATCTCTATTTTACAAAGAGGCAAACACAGTCCAGAGAGATCAAATATTTGTTCAGAAACCACAGCTATGAACTGATGGAGTTAAGGATTTAAATTTTGTCATGTGGTAAGTAGGTCAATATTCTTACATGCTCCCCGCCATTTAAAAATTCTGCAATTTAGGATTGTTAGCATGAAAGAAAGATGCGTAAATAAAAAACTATGGAAAAGACCATTCATTGGTACTGAGATAAAGTTAGTTTAAATCAGTGAGGAGTCAAAAATGACAGACACTTTCAAAGAAATGAGGTTATGCTTTCTACCATTTTAAGTATAATGCATACTTGTTTAAAAACAAGTAAAGTTTTATATTATACTTTTACGGTTACACAAGAAAATTTACAATAAATTTTTGACTGTTTCATGCAGCCTTCCAAAGTTTATGAAAATAAAAAACTTTCCTTAGAATTAATTTATGTTACTGATTTTTTACAGAAATTTTTATCACGAAGTAAACTTCAGTCTTGACAATATTTGTGCAACAGTAACAATAATGATGATAGTAACTAACATTTATCTAGTAAAAATATACTAGCATTATATTATTTCTCTCTCAGAGCCAATGCCAGAAGTAAACTGTGATTATTACCCCATGTTACAGAATAGAACAGGGAGTCTTAGAGAATCCATATAATCTTATAAAGCCACAAGTTAGTAAGCAGAGCTAGGCTCAAACTTCTGACTATCTGGCTTCAGAAACCAATTCGTAACCATCATAAGCCAGGGCTTCCTAAGTAAAAAAGATATAATAAATTTAAGACATAGCATTAGTAATTTAGGAAGAATACTTGAGGGTGGAGCTTGTAACATAAGGTAAATATATAGCTATTCTGGCAAGAAATATTGAAATCTAATAGATTGATGTATCTTAGAGATGGGTTGAACAAAATCCTCTGAAAGTTTAAGTGCTTCCTCAAAAAAGGTCAGGATCATACCATCTGTCTGTGGACATAACAGAAGACGTCACAAAGTCCACTCATCTAGCAAGACAATGTTTTATCAAGACTTGTCAGCTTCCATCTAGAATTGATCTGGAATTTGTTTCCTCATTAGAAAAAGGAAGCAAGTGAGTTTAAGATGATCCCGAGACTATGTAGGAGCTGCCGCTGGGACTGATGCTACATCCAATAGGCCTGTCTTTCCTGTGCTCCTCTGGCCAAGACTTGTATATTTGACTGCTCAAAATTCCTTCAAACTCTGCTATCTATGATATCACTAGGAAAGTAAACTACCCCCTAGGTGTGAGGTAACAACTCTTCTAGGAGATACATTATGGCTTCAGGCTCCCAAATTGCCAATTTGTGTACTGGAGATGAAATGTAATGTCCTGAAAGAATTAGTGCTCCAAAGAGCCAGCAAGGTGTTTCTTATTCACCTTGAGGGTTGGCTGGTGGAAGTTACCTGTCTAAGAACCGGAATACTATTTTAAAATATGTATCCTGTGAGTAAAGCCAGGTTCATTCACCTTTGTCTAAATCATCAGCCAACCTACATATGAAAAATGAAATCAACTACAGCATGTTTATGGAGAAAAGTGACATTATCTCAAGGAAACTAATTGGAAAACTTTTATTTTGTCTGAAAATTCCCTGAAGACATCATTTATCAAAAAATTTGTGTCCTCAGCTGTTACATACGATACTCTCCAAACAGTGAGCTATTAATTCACTGCCTTATCTCCCTAAATCCACTAATCTTTTTTCTCATATTTTACTTTCTCCTGAATTGTATAGTGAAATATGAGGCTGTAGGGGTTTCATGTACTGCAAAACACCCAGTGCTCTAGGAACATCCACTGATACATTTAGGGATCTCTCTAAACATTACTATTGTCATCCCCTGTTCAAGTGAACCCTTCTCCCTGGGTTCAGTTTCTTGTCCCTACTCTGTGCTTGACTTCACCTCTGCTGATCTCCTCCCTACTTCATGCCACCCCTTGTCACACACATAGGCAAAGGTGTGTGTTAAACCTGACTTCAAGGTGAGAGAATTCAAAGTACAATTAATTGCCATTAACAGAGATGGTTGCTGTAATACCTGAGTTTTCAGCTGGATTTATAATTTTTAAGGCTCCCAATTACTTACTATCAAGGTTGTTAGAGTCAGGCCATAGAGGTGTCAAATGACTTCACCCCGTTTTGCTTGCTAATTATTCAGCAAATGTTTGTTGAGGAATTTCAGTGTGCTGGCATTGGAGAAACAGCAGCGCTCAAGAGGAATATGGGCTTTCTCTCCCAGATCTTCAGGATAAAATGGAGATACATACTCCTAAACACACAATTTCAATTTGGTGTTTTTAGTATCATGGTGAGGAAGGTAAGAGTGTCAAGCATGCACCTTGTCTTTCCTGGATCCACCTTTTGTTGGTCCTCATGAGTCTTAACTGAATCCAGTGGTCTGCTGCCTGAGGCAATATTAAGCATATTGAAATACTAGGTACCAGGACTGACTCAGCACTTAACATATATTATTTCATTTAATCGTTTCAACAACATGATGAAGCTGTTATTATTCATATTTTCTTCAACAAATGAAAGAGCTGAGTCAAGAAAGTTTCTAAGACTTGCCCCAGAACTAACAGTTAGTAAATGGTAGAGACAGAATTTCATCCTAGGCTAGGTTCCACGGCCCACATGCTTAAGGACTCTACCAACCTGCCTATTGTTCTTGTATTAGTTTGTTCTCAAGGACTAATAAAGACATACCCAAGACTGGATAATTTATAAAGGAAAGAGGTTTAAGTGACTCACAGTTCCCCTTGGCTGGGGAGGCCTCACAATCATGACAAAAGGCTAAGGAAGAGAAAAGGGACGTCTTACATGGCAGCCAGCAAAGAGATGAGAGTCAAGTGAAAGGAGAAAGCACATACAACCATCAGTTCTTATCTACTACTAGACTTATCTACTACCAAGACAACAGTATGGGGGAAACCACCCCCATGATTCAACTATCTCCCATTAGGTCCCTCCCACAGCACATGGCAATTATGGGAGTTACAATTCAAGATGTGATTTGGGTGGGGACACAGCCAAACCATGTCAGTTCTACATTTTTATTTTTATTTTTTTTTATTTTATTTATTTATTTTTTATATATATATACTTTTTATTGCATTTTAGGTTTGGGGGTACATGTGAAGAACATGCAAGATTATTACATAGGCACACACATGGCAGTGTGATTTGCTGCCTTCCTCCCCATCACCTGTATCTGTTATTTCTCCCCATGCTATCCCTCCCCAACTCCTCACCCCCTGCTGTCCCTCCCCTTTTCCCCCCCACAGACCCCAGTGTGAGATGCTCCCCTCCCTGTGTCCATGTGTTCTCATTGTTCAACACCCGTCTATGAGTGAGAATATGCGGTGTTTGGTTTTCTGTTCCTGTGTCAGTTTGCTGAGAATGATGGCTTCCAGGTTCATCCATGTCCCTACAAAGGATGCAAACTCA
>PVKV010018695.1:0-44089 GCA_004027835.1 Alouatta palliata
CCTGGGAAATCTCCTGGCCTGGCTGTCTGTTTCAGTCCCCTTTTTTAATCAAATGAATGGGCGGTTCTGCCTTCCCGGAGTTCCAATTGCCAGCTAAAACGGCACCGGGACCCACGTATTTTGTATGGGGAACTGCTGCGCCAGGGCGCTGCGCCCGCACAGGCGAAAACAGCTCAGCCAGCGAAAACAGCCGCGCCGGCGAAACCAGGTGCGCTGGCGACCCGTGGGGCTCCTCCCCCTGGGAATCTCCTGGTCGGTGGGCAATAAAAATCCGTCTGGGAATGTGGCGTCCACTCACCCTCCACGCTTTCACTGGAAGCTGCAATCCTCAGCTGCTCCTAATCGGCCATCTTGGATCCCAGAGTAATTATTAAGCACCAATTATGTTCAAAACATTTGGATGATAAATACAAAAATGCAAAAAAAAGTAACAACCATATTCTTACTTGTACCCACAGTACTAAAATCCAAGTGAGTGGCCTTTTTAATAGTATATTACGTGACTTCTTTGGCAGGTGAGAAATAAAAACTGACTCATCAGTGTTTGGGTAAGGAAGAGATATTAGATGGTATCTTGAAGGGATACAGGGTCAAAGAAAGATTTTTTTAAGATGATCATGTTTACGGCCTAAGGAGTGGGATTTAGGAAAAAGAGAGGCTGAATATAAAGGAGAGAACAGAGGATTTCCAACAGGTAAGTTCCCAGAAATAGCAAGGAAAGAGAGAATCAAAGCTGCAGAGAGCATTGTCAGGCCTGACCACATGTTATACAAAGAACATTTTCTTGCATCTGAAAAGATAATAAAGATAGATCTGGATATAGGTACATTTTTATATGGGGAAGTATAAAGGAAGTTTAGGGATTAAATATTGAATGATTTTACTTTCTTGTTAAAGTAGAAGCAAGTTCATTTAATAGAAGGTAAAAGAGAACAACATATCATGGTGATGGTGTAGTTTTTCAGTGTCCCAAAACACATCTAACAAACTAAACAGATCAACCTTGATACCAAAGGGAGAAAATATAGAAAGGGTATTATCAAGAAAACTTCATGACAGAAAACAAACTACCAACAACAACAGCCTGCTTGGGATTTTCAGCTGTGTGGCCAGGAAGGTAGGGCACAAAAGGAGATTGCCAACTGACCCACCTAATTGTGGAAATTTTTAAATTGCCCCAAAAATTGACCTACAAAGGAGAGAACCCTACTCTGAGAGAAATCTGAGCACACAGATCTAAGAATTTAACAAAAAGAATATCCCTATAGCCTCTATGGTCCAAATAAGCATTAAATTTGCCCCCAAACACACGAAAAACAAGGTATGTGTAGTTCTCTAACCTCAGAATGATTCAGCAAGTATTTCCAGATAAATTGATTCTACCCAGAGGAAAAGGCACGGTGAACAGGAACCCAACTGAGGACGGCAGAAGGACTGAGGATAAGAGAAAGAGAAGGTTTATACAGGAGGCCTAGAGGCCCCAAACCCAGAAAGTACTATAACAGTTAAGTGCAGCTTTGAAAGGTGAGCACACCTCCAGAGAATGAAACGTGAACAGAGCACAAAGGCTGGAGCTAGAACATTTTTCTCAAACAAACTCAGCTCAGAGGGAGGCTGTATTCTGTGTTTTTCATAGTAACCACATAGCAGGGAATGCTTAAACTGTAAATCCAGAAAAAAATTACCATCGCTCATTTCTTCCATATGTATTTCCTCCTCATATAATACTCTAAGAACACTAAAGTTATTTAAACAAGTACAGTAACAACAAAATAATAACCCCATACTGAATTATTGCATGGAGAAATGAAGTTGAAAAGGAGCCTCATAATACTTTGACAAATAAAGAAAAACATCTTAAAATGTGATCATAAGCAGACAGATTTATCCAAATGTTTCAAAACAGGGTAACCACAATTTTGAGAAGTACTGAAGCTTTGAAACAACAGCACAAACAAAAAATAGAAAAGCTCAGATATTACATGGCTAGACAAGAGGAATACATCAAGCAAGAACTGACATTTCAGAAAAGAATTAGAAAACATATTTCAGAACCTAAGATTAAATTAAAGGAATATAAGAGTCAATAAACATTGTATGTTAAGAGAAACAAAGGACAAAAGAAAATAAATTAATAATAACAACAATAATAAACAAGTCACCAAATTTCAAAGATTTTTTTAAATGGCTCAAGAAAACAGTGACATTGAATATGAGCAAGGAAGATCCAACAGACACCAATTATTCCTCCTCACCAGAAAGAAAACAGAACAACAAAAGCAAAAAATGCGTAAAAGATGAATGTTTGAAATTATACTTCAAAAATCTTCCCCTATAGTAAAAGAAAACTTTTATCTATATATTGAACAATCACACTGTTGCCATGGAAAATTGACCCAGAATTGTCAGCACCAACTCATTTGCTAGTGAAAGTATTGGCCTTTAAATATAAAAAAAGAATCTTTTGAGTATCTTGGGGGGAAAAAGTTTGTCATTTACAGGAAAAGATCATCAAATTAGATTAAACATCTTAGTAACATTTCATGCTAGGAAACAATGTGGCACATTTAAAATAGTCAAAGAAAGAAAATGCAAACTAAGGTTGAAAATTCATCCCAAATTTCTTCAATATAAAGGTCAGATACATGGTAGAAGTTAGGAAATATTGTTTGCATGAGCCTATCTTGAGGAATTTGCTAAGAATAAGCTTCAGAAAGCCACAAAATAATTGAAAAAACTTACATAATGTTTGAGGAGCAAGCTTAAATATAATTATCTATAGAAATAAGACTAAGGGATACAGATACACATATTACAACAGTGTGAAATGGTATATACTCTAAGATCATGAAAAATTAAAAATGACAAAACTGAATGAGAAAATTAAGGGTAAATGGAAAGTAAGCCTTCTGATTATTATATAGGTATTAATTGGTGTGTGTGTGTGTGTGTGTGTGTGTGTGTCTTAAAGCTAACAAATCAAACAGTAAATGGTAAGTAGGCTTAAGACTATAAAAGGTAACATTAAGATAATAGTAGAATCTAAAATTGGACAAGGATCAGAGAAAAGAAACAGTTCTTAACCTCAGCCTTGGTCATAATAGGACATCATTAGGTTACATCAGTAACAGTATTATGCAAAAGTAAAAATGTGTCTCTTTTAAAAAAATAAACTTTCAAATAAAACAAAAATGGTAAATAAAAGATGAGTTTAAAGTAAATCCAACGTAAAACAATATCAAATACATCTATCATGTCAATAAACGCAGGTGAACTTAACTCACCTAATAAAAGAAAATTATTCTTATCTTGGCTTCTTTTAAAACCAGAAACATCAAGTAAATAAAGTGATTAATAATATAGAATATCTAAACAATAATCTATATTGTAGAATAAGATTTATCTGCAATAATGAGGGTCTCATTAATACGTTTGGAAATCCTGTTTTCCAATAACAGAGAATGCACTTTCTTTAAGAGTACACATGGAACATTTATAAAATTAACACTATATTAGGCCACAGAGAAAGTGAAAGAAACACTGGATTCCAAAAAATAAAAAATACAAATGGCATATTCTGGCCACAATGCAATAAAGAAAAAATAAACACAGCATATTCTGACCACAGCGCAATAAAACTAGAACGTAACAATAAAATCTTTTAAAAGTCTTTTCAATCTGGAAATGTTTTTCTTAAAAACTTCACTCAAACCTTGTGTCAAGGAGAAAATATAAAAAACAATTGCAAGATTTCTGAAATAATGAAATACAATATATTGCATCTAGGAGATACAGCTTAAGTAAATGGTCAAATAAAAATTTATAAATTCCATTTTTTATATCAATAAGAATGAAAAAATGGCTTAAACACCCCACTCCAAAAGTGGTGAAGTAACAAAGAATACTGGAGGAAAGCAGAATTACTAAAGATAAAAGTGAAAATAAATGAGTTAGAAACAGGAAAAAGAAAAAGAAACAGCACTAAGAAGGACGGGAAGACAGGAGACAGAAAAGGAGGAGGGAAAAAAGGAAGGAAGGAAGGAAAGGAAGGAGGGAGGGAGAGAGGGAGGCAGGCAGGCAGGCAGGCAGATAATCTTGTCCTTTAAAAAATACTAGTAAAATGGGCAAACCTCTAGTTAACTTATTTCTTTAGTAAACAGGTAGAAAGTAAAAATACACAAGTTGAATATAAAAAAGAAAAGATAACCATCAAAATTAATATTTTTTAAATCTATGTAATGAAATTGGCACAATTCTATGCTAATACAGTTACATGCTACCTAATAATGTTTCACAAATATGACAGTGGTCCTATAATATAATATCCAATTTTACTCTATCTTTTCTCTCTTTACACATAAAAATACTCATTACTGTGTTATAGTTGCCTACAATATTCAGTAGAGTAACATACTGTACAAGTCTGTAGCCTAGGAGTAATAGGCTATCTCACATAACCTAGTGTGTAAAAGACTATACATCTAGGTTTGTATAATTACATTGTATGATGTTGCACAATAACGAAATAACCAAACAAAATATTTCTTAAAATACATCCCTAGGCCGGGCGCGGTGGCTCAAGCCTGTAATCCCAGCACTTTGGGAGGCCGAGGCGGGTGGATCACGAGGTCAAGAGATCGAGACCATCCTAGTCAACATGGTGAAACCCCGTCTCTACTAAAAATACAAAAATTAGCTGGGCATGGTGGCACGTGCCTGTAGTCCCAGCTGCTCGGGAGGCTGAGGCAGGAGAATTGCTTGAACCCAGGAGACTGAGGTTGCAGTGAGCCGAGGTCGTGCCATTGCACTCCAGCCTGGGTAACAAGAGCTAAACTCCGTCTCAAAAAAAAAAAAAAAAAAAAAAAAATACATCTCTGTAATTCATATGGGGATGTATGTAATTTCATAACTGTATTTAAAAACCTTGGTGAAACAGATAACTTTGGTCAAAATAAAAAGTTGAGACAGAAAGTGGGAAGAAGTTAATTATCACACAAGAAGCCAAGAGAGTTTTCAAAAATTTATTTTTCACAACAGCCCGAGGTCCAGATGGCTATATAGTGGAATACTACCAAACAGTTAAAAATCAGATGGCCTAATACTTAAATTGTTCTATATCATAGAAAAGAAAACCATTAGAATTTCTGTATGAAATATAAAAGACAAAAAAAAATCCACATAAGGATTATACTTAAAAAGCCATATATCATGCTCACATAAAAAAAGATATAAAAGTTATAAGTAAAATATTAAAAACAGAATCATGTCATACTGAAAGAAATTACATCCAGATCAAATAAAGTTTAATCTTAGAATGTAAAATGATTCAACATGAGGAAATTCACTGAAATATTTCCTCAAAGTAGTTAATCAAAAAGATCATATGACCATCTCCAAAAATGGCAAAAAAGCTTTTTAAAAAATTCAACATTTATTTTTGATAATACACAAATACATACACACTCATAGCTAAAGTAAAAATTAATTATGCATTTTACTTAATGAGGAAACACTAAGACATTTCCACTGTTGTAAGAAACAATGCAAAGAAAACAAGTGGAGAGAAGATGAAGAGGAAGGATGAGGTAGAAATGTGGGTTGAAACTGGCTTTGGGTCTATGTTGTGTGCAATCCTAGAACTGCCCAGCAAAGTTGCCTACCATTCCTGCTACTATTTAACATGATATTGAAAAAACTAGCCAGTGGAATTAGACAAGTTAAAGCAATTGAGAGGTAAAATCAGATTTAAGTAATATGTCTGTATATTAGTAAAAATCAATATAAACTATTACAAAAAATCAGCAAATGTGGTAAATTAGGATACAAAATTAGCATGGAAATCAAGAACCTTCATATAAGTAAATATAAAAATATCATGAGATACAAAGGTGAGAAGTCTCCAGTCTAAAAATATAAACTACTTAAGCATACTCTTAGCAAGAAATTGGCAAAATTTATATAAGGAAATTTTAAAACACTACTAAAGACAAAGAAAGTGTATTTAAGTACACGGAAAACCATTTCTTTCTCTTATATGCAAACTCAATATCAGAGTTAAATCCATATAGATTTAGAGATAAATTCATAATGTGGAACATTTCTAAGAATGATTGTCTTCTCTTCAATTAAGTCAATGGAACTATTAAAAAGGAGGGAGGGTGACTAATCTAGCTTAAAGAAAATTTAATTCACAACTCAACATAATTTGTAAGACTTGTGTGGGTCCTAATTAAAACAAACTACAGAAATAATTTTGATAATTGGGTAGTTGGTAATACAAAAGAGTATATTCTATTTTGTTAGTGTAACAACAGCATTGTGGTTATGTAAGAAAATGTCGGTGGGACTCTCCAAGACGGCCGAATAGACACAACTGTGGCACACAACACTCAGCGAGAGAGGCGCAGAAATCCAGAGATATCCTAGCTCCTAGGTCAGCAAAAGAGGCAGGCCTAAACCCCCACTGTAAACAAAAAAGACATAGAAAGGTTCCCAAGTAATCTGAAGGAGTCCCTAGAAACCCAGTAGTGCCTCCACAGGCAGACAAGCGACCTCACCAAGCAGATCCCCGACACCACAGCCAGATAAATCCACAAAGATGGAAAAAAAACCAGCACAAAAAAGATGAAACCATCAAAGACCAGAACACCTCTTCTCCTTCAAGGGATCACAACAACTCAACAACACAGGAACACAACATGACTGAGAAGGAGTGTGACAAACTGACAGAAACAGGCTTCCGAAGGTGGATAATAACAAACTTTTCTGAGCTAAAGGAAAGCATTCTAACTCAATACAAAGAAACCAAATACCTTGATAAAAGGTTAGATGAAATACTCACCAGAATAACCAGCTTAGAGAAGAACATAAACAACTTGATGGAGTTGAAAAACACAGCACAAGAACTACATGAAGCAAACACAGGTTTTAACAGCCAAATTAATAAAGCAGAAGAAAGGATATCAGAGATTGAAGATGAACTCAATGAAATAAAAAGAGAAGGCAAGATTAGAGAAAAAAGAGTAAAAAGAAATGAATAAAGCCTCCAAGAAATATGGGATTGTGTGCAAAGACCTAATCTACGCTTGATTGGTGTACCTGAATATGATGGGGAGAATGAATCCAAGCTAGAAAACACACTCCAGGATATTATCCAGGAGAACTTCCCAAGCCTAGCAAGGCAGTCCAACATTCCAGTTCAAGAAATACAGAGAACCCCACAAAGATATTCCTCAAGAAGAGCAACCCCAAGGCACATAATCGTCAGATTCACCAGGGTTGAAATGAAGGAAAAAATGCTAAGGGCAGCCAGAGAGAAAGGTCAGGTCACCCACAGAAGGAAGCTAATCAGACTCAGCGGATCTCTTGGCAGAAACCCTAGAAGCTAGGAGAGAGCAGGGGCCAATATTCAACATCCTTAAAGAAAAAAACTTTCAATCCAGAATCTCATACCCAGCCGAACTAAGCTTCCTAAGTGAAGGAGAAATAAAATCCTTTATGGACAAGCAATTACTGAGAGATTTCATCACCACCAGATCTGCCCTACAAGAGCTCCTGAAAGAAACACTAAGCAAAGGAAGGAACAAGTACCAGTCACTGCAAAAGCAAACCAGTTGGCAAAGACCAAAAATTCAATGAAGAAAATAAGATAAGTCAACTAACGGGAAAGAAAACCAGCCAGTAACAAAATGGCAGGATCCAATTCACACACAACAATATTAACATTGAATGTAAACGGCCTAAATGCCCCAGTCAAAGGACAAAGACTGGCAAACTGGATAAAAAGTCAAGACCCATCGGTGTGCTGTATTCAGGAAACCCATCTCACATAAAAAGACACAGACTTAATATAAAGGGATGGAAGATGATTTACCAAGCAAAAGGAGAACAAAAAAAAGCAGGGGTTGCAATCCTAATCTCTGATAAAATGGACTTCAAACCAACAAAGATCAAGAGACAAAGAAGGACACTACATAATAGTAAAAGGATCAATACAAAAGGAAGAGCTAACTATTCTAAATATATATGCACCCAATGCAGAAGCACCCAGATACATAAAGCAAGTTCTTAATGACCTGAAAGGAGACTTAGACTCCTACACTATAATAGTGGGAGACCAACACTCCAGTGTCAATATTAGACAGATCAACAAGACAGAAAATTAACAAGGACATCCAGGACTTGAATGCAGAGCTGGACCACGTGGACCTAATAGACATATACAGAACGCTCCACCCAAAATCCAAAGAATATACATTTTTCTCAGCACCACATTGCACTTACTCTAAAATTGACCACATCACTGGAAGCAAATCACTCCTCAGAAAATGCAAAAGAACGGAAATCATAACAAACAGTCCATGAGACCACAGTGCAATCAGACTAGAACTCAATTTAAGAATCACACTCAAACCTGCACAACCACTTAGAAACTGAACAACTTGCTTCTAAGTGTCAATTGGATAAAGAATAAATAAAGGCAGAAATAAAGATGTTCTTCAAAACCAATCAGAATGAAGACACAACTTACCAGAATTTCTGGGACACCTTTAAAGCAGTGTCTAGAGGAAAACATATAGTAATAAATGCCCACATGAGAAGCAAGGAAAGATCGAAAATCGACACCCTATCGTCAAAATTGAAAGAGCTAGAGAAGCAAGATCAAAAAAACGCAAAACCTAGCAGAAAACAAGAAATAACTAAGATCAGAGCAGAACACAAGTAGACAGAGACACAAAAAAAACCTTCAAAAAAAATCAATAAATCCAGGAGCTGGTTTTTTGAAAAGATCAACAAAATAGACAGACCACTAGCCAGACTAATAAAAAAGAAAAGGGAGAAGAATCAAATAGATACAATAAAAAACAATAAAGGAGGTGTCACCACTGATTCCACAGAAATACGAAATACCATCAGAGATGGTAGTTCTATGCACATAATCCAGTAAACCTAGAAGAAATGGATAAATTCCTAGACACTCGTACTCTACCAAAACTAAACCAGGAGGAAATTAAAACCCTGAGTAGACCAATAACAAGGGCTGAAGTTGAGGCAGCAATCAATAGCCTACCAACCAAAAAAAGTCCAGGTCCAGATGGGTTCACAGCCAAATTCTACCAGACAAACAAAGAGGAGCTGGTTCCATTCCTTCTGAAACTGTATAAAACAATGCAAAAGGAGGGAATCCTCCCTAACTCATTTTATGAGATCAACATCATCCTGATACCAAAACCAGGCAGAGGTTCAGTGAAAAAGGAAAACCTCAGGCCAATACCTATGATGAACATAGATACAAAAATCTTCAATAAAATACTGGCAAACAGATTGCAACAGCACACCAAGAAGCTTATCCATCACAATCAAGTAGGTTTCATCCCAGGGATGCAAGGCTGGTTCAACATATGCAAATCCATAAACATAATCCATCACATAAACGGAACCAAAGACAAAAACCACATGATTATCTCAATAGATGCAGGGAAGGCCTTTGACAAAATTCAACAGTTTATGCTAAAAACTCTCAGTAAACTAGGTGTGAATGGAAAGTATCACAAAATGATAAAAGCTATATATGACAAACCTACAGCCAATATCATACTGAACGGGCAAAAGCTTTAAGAATTCCCTTTGAAATCAGGCATGAGAAGAGGATGCCCTCTCTCACCACTCCTATTCAATATAGTATTGGAAGTTCTAGCTAGAGCAATCAGGCAAGAAAAAGAAATAAAGGGTATTCAATTAGGAAAGGAGGAAGTCAAACTATCTCTACGTGCAGACAACATGATTGTATATCTAGACAACCCCATCGACTCAGCCCAAAATCTTCTCAAACTGATAAGCAACTTCATCAAAATCTCAGGATACAACATCAATGTGCAGAAATAACAGCATTCCTATATACCAATAACAGACAAACAGAGAGCCAAATCAAGAGTGAACTCCCATTCACAATTGCAACAAAGAGAATAAAATACCTAGGAATACAACTAACAAAGGATGTAAAGGACCTCTTCAAGGACAACTATAAACTACTGCTCAATGAAAGAAGAGAGGACACAAACAGATGGGAAAACATTCCATGCTCATGGTTAGGAAGAATCAATATGAAAATGGCCATACTGCCCAAAGTAATTTATAAATTCAATGCTATCCCCATCAAGCTACCAATGACCTTATTCACAGAACTGGAATAAACCACTTTAAACTTCATATGGAATCACAAGAGAGCCCACATACCCAAGACAATCCTAAGCAAAAGGAGCAAAGCCGGAGGCATCACACTGCCAGACTTCAAACTATATTACAAGGCTACAGTAATCAAAACAGCATGGTACTGGTACCAGTACCAAAACAGACATATAGACCAATGGAACAGAACAGAGTCCCAGAAGCAACACCACACATCTACAACCATCTGATCTTTGACAAACCTGACAAAAACAAGCAATGGTGAAAAGACTCCATGTTTAATAAATGGTGCTGGGAAAACTGGCTAGCAACGTGCAGAAAGCTGAAACTGGACCCCTATCTGTCACCTTACACTAAAATTAACTCCAGATGGATTAAAGATTTAAACATAAAATCTAACACCATAAAAACACTAGAAGAAAACGTAGGCAAAAACATCCAGGACATAGACAGGCAAGGACTTCATGTAAAACACCAAAAGCAATGGCAATAAAAGCCAAGATAGACAAATGTGATCTAATTAAAATTCATAGCCTCTGTACAGCAAAAGAAACCATCATTAGAGTGAATCAGCAACCAACAGAATGGGAAACAATTTTTGCAATCTACCCAACTGACAAAGGGCTAATATCCAGAATCTACAAAGAACTAAAACAGATTTACAAGAAAAAAACAAAGTACCTCATTCAAAATTGTGCAAAGGATATGAACAAACACTTCATAATATAAAGACATGCATGAGGCCAGCAAACATATGAAAAAATGCTCATCATCACTGGTCATTAGAGAAATGCAGATCAAAACCACATTGAGATACCATCTTACGCCAGTTAGAATGGCAATCATTAAAAAATCTTGAGACAACAGATGCTGGAGAGGATGTGGAGAAATAGGAACACTTTTACACTGTTGGTGGGAGTGTAAATTAGTTCAACCATTGTGGAAGACACTGTGGTGATTTCTCAAGGATCTAGAAATAGAAATTCCATTTGACCCAGCAATCCCATTACTGGGTATATACCCACAAAAATATAAATTGTTCTACTATAAAGACACATGCACACATGTGTTCATTGCAGCACAGTTTACAATAGCAAAGACCTGGAACCAACCCAAATGCCCATCAATGATAGACTGGAAAAAGAAAATGTGGTACATATACATCATGGAATACTACACAGCCATAAAAAGCAATGAGGTCATGTCCTTTGTAGTGACTCAGATGAATCTGGAAACCATCATTCTCAGCAAACTGACACAAGAACAGAAAGCCAAATACCGCATGTTCTCACTCATAGATGGGTGCTGAACAATGAGAAAATTGGGACTCAGGGAGAGGAGCATCACACACTGGGGGCAGTTGGGGGTGTAGGGGACAGACAGCAGGGGGTGGTGGGGTAGGGGAGAGACACCAGAGGGTGGGGAGGGTGGGGAGGGATAACATGGGGAGAAATGCCAGATATAGTATGCACCTAAAGTAAAATTAAAAAAAAAAAAGAAATGTAATTTTTAGGGATGCTTTTTTAAGTATACAGGTATGAAATAAGCTATCTGGGATTTGCTTTAAAATAATTCATTAAATAAAAAATTAGATCAAGGATGACAATCTTCAAAATTATTGCGTATATATATGTAAGTTTACAGAGGTGCATTATTACTTTCTGGTTTTTATGTGTTTTTTAAATATTTAAAACAAAATTATTTTATTTAAAAATGAAAAGAATGAGTATAAGTCATGGGCTTAAGGGAAGTGATGGTTTGAAAGAGTTGCTGGGGCAAATGGGAATTGGTTTGACCAAAAACAAAAGATTTGGAGGATGACACAAAGGTACCCGTTTGGGTTTGGGTCCAGACTTGGTGGTTCCAGCCTGCATTGATATAGAAATAGAATGATAGATAGTAGTGAGGAAGGAGACTGGCAGGACTTGTTTCCCAATCACAACCCTGCTGACTAAAACAAGATCTGGTCCAGACAGGATGAAGCAAAGAAACCAGCAACAACCAGCAGATGGCAATGAAAGTGATCCCCAGCTGCCCTCATTGCTCATTAGCATAATATACTCCCACCAGTGCCGTGACACTTTACAAATGCCATGGTAATGACCCAGAAGTTGCCACCCCTTTCCATGGCAACAACCTGGAAGTTACTGTTCCTTTCCTATAAAGTTCTAAATAGCCCACCCCTCAATTTCCATTGACCCACCCCTTAATTTACACGTAATCAAAAGTGGGTTCCTAAGTATAAATAAAGTCGCCAAGAGCTGCCTATTCTGGGACATATGCCTATGAAGTTAGTCCTGCTCTGCAAGAAGCAGTACCTTTCAACAGAAGATTACTGTCTAACAGCAACAGCTTGCCTTTGAATTCTTTCCTGGATAAAGCCAAGAGCCCTCTCAGGTTAAGCCCCCAATTTAGGACTTATCTGTCCTGCATCAGTAGCATGAATTGAGAGTCAAGGTTTTCTCCTTCAAAGTGGAGAGAAAAAGAGAATCAAGCCATTACACACCTTCCCAAAGCCAACAATCTGATCACATATGGATCAAGCCAAACATTAAGGACAACTAATAGGAAATCTAAGCAGGCTTATCAATAGTGAAGAAAAAGGAAGTCAGGCACAGTATGGGGGCTAGCACAATAAGCAGCTGAGCATCCGCAGCCAAAAATGGGACTGAACTCCTAAACTTGCACCATTCTCTGCACGGATCCTGCTCTCAGGCCTTCCTTCTTAACTCTAGATAACACTGCTTGCTCCCCTGTCTGGTCTCTTAAAACAGCAGCCATGTATACTGCATCGTAAGTAATTAGTCACGACACTGGCTGACATTTATCTGATGGTTGCTACGTAGCAACATATTCATGACTGCAAAGGTTTATGTCCTTGAATCTTCATAACAAACCTGGGAGTCTCAGAAAATGTTAGGTTAAAGTGAGGGAACCGAAATTTAAGCTCAGGATATCTGACTCTGAGGCCCAAGCTCCTAACCAAGAAATCACTCTGTAATTACTGCTTGTGAGATCCAACCTCTCTGATTTTCTCTCCTTCAAGAAGGCATTTCAGCATGCAGACAAGTAATACTTTAAGGAATTACATTGACTTCATTCTAATTCACAGGAAAAATAAGTAATTCACAAATTTTAGGTCTTCAATTATTATTACTAAAAAATTACTTGCAACAAATCTCACAACTTATTGTGACACAACTGTATAATACTGTGGTTGAGAACTGCATCCCTGATATGTTTATTCTCCAAAATACATTTTTTTAAATATTCTACATTTAATTAAGCACTTTAATTTTCTAGCTTACTTTTTTCATGAATCCCTGATATCACCAGTAAATTGTGGCATCTTTGAGAGAAAAAAATCAAGTCCTGTAATATTTTTAACTCTCCAAAATATCCAGAATATGCCAAGCATATAAAAACAATTAATTACCCTAAATAGAACTGAATTATCAATGAAATAATAGTAATATTAGGGTAAGGCTTTCCTGTTTATAAAACCTTTCCAACCAGTCATCAGCCTTCTTCTAAAGGTATGCAGAAAGGAATCAGAGGTCCCAGTTCAAGAGACGTAGTCACTGTGATGGAGCTAGCTTCTTTGTCCTATGTCTCCTCAGACAGGATATGGATGGCAAAGTTTTCTAGAATTGCAAGTTTAAAATTAGAAGCATCTAATGAAATAGCTAGATTTATTCTGTTTTACTAGACACCCTGGTGCATTCTAACAGGGTGCCTCTGTTTGCTTAAAAAGATTTTATCACATCACCCAGACCTAACTCTATTAACATGTAAATGAAATTGATTCTGTACACTGAGAACACAATGCTTACCTTGCAATATAAGCCAATTTTTAATAAAGAAAAGGATAACTGATGCAAATTTCGCAGTATGGATTTCCAAGATGAAAATAAAGTAACTTATCTATCAAGCTGGACAAAGTTTAAAAGCCTTGAGCAGGAAAAAGAACACTCAAGGTTAAGTGTGGTATGATTAAGGACACTCTATAAGCTTAAACAATAAGGAGAAAAGAAGGCATTGATACACTGTATATCTAAAATAATTTTCAAAAGGAAAGATTCATGTTCTTGTCTTTTAGATCTGAGAAGTTGTACTGCCTTTCTTTTTTCGTGCCTCCTAGCAGGGAAGTTAAGAGCATGAGATTTGGAGCCAGAGAGACCTGGCTGTGGGTGGGATTCAGTAAATGTTAGCTACCATTCTTATTGTAGGGAGGAGAAATTCTCAGTTCCCTTCCCTTACCCTGTTTCACAGTGATGAAGTTACTGCAGGAGGTATACTGGGTCATGCCTTTCTAACGAGTGGGAATCTCTGTGATCTGTGACCTCTCTTCCCTTGCATGCATGTTGGTGGGTGAATACACTGCCCAGGGAGCTGGCTCTGCCTGCTCTCTGCAGGGTAGATGCAGTTGAGTCTAGGGCCTCTTCTACAAACTAGCTAGTTCTCCTACTTCTCTACTTCCTCCATATCTCTAATAAGATTTCAAACCCCAAGTTCTGAAAGAAGGCAGTACTCATTAGGCATCAAGCTCAGGACCTGAACAGGGAAAAAAAAGGAATGGATGTAGAACAGCATTTGTGTTGCTGGGTCACTGGTCATACCATTTAATAGCATCAGAATCCTGCTATGACCCCAATTCATTACTGTTATTTTTAGTTTATTATTATTGACTTTGAAGGGAGCTGAGTTGTATGATCCTACAAAGTTTTCCATCATCCTAGGCATAAGTGAAGATGTTTGCCTGTGCTTGAGGTCTTGTCTTACCCACAAGTCTTACCTTGTGGCTCATCTTTTTCTGTTATTTCAGGTGTTCTCTGTTGAATATCAGGCATCATACTAGACACTTTTATACATTCCTTCTTTTTATCTTAATATTAATTAGTCTTTAATATTCATCCTGAAATTAATTATCTCCATTTTATATAAGAGAAAATGAACAATCAGAGATTGTCTAAACCACACAGGCCAAAAGTGGGAGACACAGATCTGAAATCCAAATCTGTTTGATACCAATGAGTATACGTCCTGCTAATGTTCCTACTTTACCATTCCCACCATAAACCCTTTAAGTTGCATGAATTTGGTAAAAATAGGATCAAGGTCATGGGTCCAATCTCCATATGTGCTTAAAGCTCCCTCACCTGTTCATTTAATTCTGTTGTTAAAACCACAACCAGGGCATAGCTATTAAAAAGATTTCTTTTAATAAAGCAACCCCACCTCATTAAAAAGCTTCCTCTAATATGGATCATTTCCTCATGCCTAAACATATATTGGATAGCTGAGGAAGTAATCATTTCTGTCTGAAAATTAGAACTTCTAAACTTTCAGAGCAGGCCCCAGTTGGGGCACCTGTCACCCAACTTCCCCCTCTTGTCACTTGGTGTTTATCACTAATACTTGTGAAAACACGTTTCGGGTTTAGAAGAAATACAGCTCTCTAATAGCTGAGACCCTGGGCTTGCTGAGAGTTGGCAGTGTTTAACCCTCGGGCATCTATTTTTCTTTTTTCTGTTTCACAGAAAGGAAGAAAAACACGCAGATACCTTAGTGTGATATTGCAAAAGGCTTCTCTTAACTTTGGCAATTTTTCCCATGTTCAGAAAGAGCATCTGTTGTTTGCGGCGTAGCAATACCTCTAACCCTCTCTGGCATACTGAGAAAGCCAGAAGTGAAAATACAAGCTGCGGCTAAGCAGAAGGAAGAACGGTCTACTTTGGGAGACAGAGGAATGACGGGACACTGGATGCTGTGAATCTCTTTGGTGCAGTCTTGCAGTCTGAAAGGATCAAAGCTGGGCCTTCACTTCAAATAATAGCACCCGCCTAGCGAGTATGACCCCATTTTGCTAGAACATTTCTTTAACAATTCCCTTTCAACAACCATTGTAAACTGTCATTTTCTGACCTCAGTTCTCTCAGTTGAATACAAATCTTAGAAGGAAATCCCAAAGACTATTCAAGCTTTTATCAGCTAGTAGGCATTCTTTGTAACCACAACGATTTCATTATAAACATTGTTATGAGATCTTTAAAGAGAAAAGCAGAATCCCTAGAGAAGTCGCTATCCATATAGAACACACATCTAGTCTTCCCGGAAATCAATTGAGCAGTGGGCTGCATGTATTTTCCAGGGAATTAAATCATCACCCAGAGCAAAGACTCCAAGTTGTGAGATGAGTTCAGTGAACATGGAAGAAACATTACCCCAGGCAACACCAGGCCTCCTCCTGTCAGTCAGAAGATGGAGAAAAACTGTGTTTTGAAAAAGCATCTTTGACCTGACCATAGGTCACAGCCCCACTGCCCAGAAGACCCTTCTCTTCCTTCTTTCCCAGGCTACCTTGCCTCATTCACTAAGACTCAGCTAAGGCCTCATTTCCAAGGCTGTGTGGGACGCCACCCTTCTGTGTTCCCATGCAGCACTGTGCTTTCCTTGAATTCAACACCACGCCATGCTGTGATCACCAACCCATCTGTGCCCTCTGCCTCTCCTACTAAACACAAGGGTGGTGCCAGGGGGAAACTGTGGCATTTTTCTCTACATCAGAAGTGCAAAGGTGAAAGCCTGGAATAAATGGATTAGTTGAATGGATGGAATGGATCAACAAGTGAGTGAACAAGTGAATGAGCAAAGGAGTAACACAGCCTTGGGATACAGGTTTAGAAGTCTGCTCTGGTCTCCATCAGCCCAAATACCAATGGGCCTATTTACAGCAGGAACAGTCATCCAAGATGATAATTTCCACTTTTAACTTTCACTATATAAGAATACAAGTCCCACCTTTCTTCCCCAAATTCCAATAACCTGCCCACCATATTCCCAACACCCCAGTGTAACCTCTTCCTCCTCTTCCCTCACTGAAATGCACCTAGACACAGGCTCTACTCCTAAGACACATGATCTACCCATAGGAAGTTGCTCTAAAAAGTTGTACTTCCTTCTGGGCAAATCTCACCTAATACCAAGCTTTACCTAGCAGGACCCAAAGAATCAGACCATCCAAAAAAAATCTTCAGCTTCAGAAACCAGGAAATAAAAGGCAAGAGGAATGAGGAATAGAAATACCTAAAATAATCAGAAGCCCAGAACCAATCCTCATGCCCCCAAGACAGAATATACCACTGGACTGAAGCCACAAATGGTGAAAAACGTGTTGTGGGATAAACTGCAACTATTCCATGGCTTCAGAACTTGAACCCCAAATCTTATTTGCAACTATTTGCATATTTGGGTGTGCTATTTGCCTAATGAACTAAAAAAACTCTCTTGCTTTTTGTTTCTCCCAGAGTTCCTTATGGTATGTTTTTACTCCGACTACATAGACTGCCAGGGAGAAACGGTGGAAGGAAGAAAGAAAGATGTGTAACTACTACCATTGACTGAGAGCCTGAGGGAGTATAATTGCTCTGTTGAAAGATGTGAAGATGCTGATAATTCCAACCCAGAGGTCACCAACAAACAATTTAAACCTTCAACCCAAATCCTCCAACTAATAAGCCAGATGTCAAATTGCTAGTCTGAGCCTGGCCACAAAGAGAAAGGATACCTTAGAAGAGGCCCAGAATAAGTATTGCTAATCATGCAGCAGTTGAGGGGTTTCAAATTGTTACTGTCTTTGCCAATATACTGAGGACTCGGGAAATCGTGTCAAGATAATCTCAGTCTGCGTATTTTAGCCACATAAGCCATTCAAACCACTAAGATACAGAATAGGAGACAGGAGGGACTTTTCAATCTGACCAAATGAGGTTAAGAGGATTCATTTGATCCATATCCATCAAAGGAGATTGCATTCAGTAAAAATCAGCTTTCCATACATTTTACATTTTCAGTGCCTCTGAGCAATTCTTACAGGTACACATTAATAAGTAAAAGGCAGCAAGATCAGAAGTGAAAAGGAAGCAGATTCAGAAAGCATCATTCCACTTTGGAGTTATTACATTTTAGTGGAAGCTTTTTGGTTTTTTTTTTTTTTTTTTTTTTTAACTGCAGTACTTGAGGCAAGTCCACACACAGCATGGTAATATTCTCAAATCACACAGCAGAGATTTCAGAAAATAGCCCTTGTGTTCAAATAAAGTCATTACCATATCCTAAGGCAGTATAAAAACACACAATACGGTCATGCAATAATATTACAATAAACTGGGTCATTGCAATCACTCACCCAATGCTCAGATGAAAAGATCATTATCATCAAGGCTGGGGAAGAGATGGAATCAATTTCCCAGGATCCAATCCATGAGCACAAAGTGTGTTGGGCAGAGAAAAGAAAGTTTCCAGGCCCTGGTGGGATGGTTAACCTGTGCCGTGGGGATTTTGGTCTTCCCTCTCCTGTCTGAAAACTGGGAGGCAACAGAAATAAACCATGGGACCTCACCTTGCACTATGCCCAGAAATGATTCCAGTGCTTGTCTTATGCATTTGATTTCTGACATGTGGGCACTGCCTCTGCTTTGCTGATTGCCCACAAAGTGGTTATCTGCACATTTATTGAGGTATACTTTCAAGGCAGAGCTCAGTTATTACGAAGCTCATTTTATTCACCTTTCCAAATATTAACGTAAAGAACAGTCCATATATTTCCCTCTCCTTGCTTACTTCTATTTCAATTTTCTGAAGATGTTCTGTACAGCTAGATAGGGGATGGTGAAACATGTTCTGGAGAGCAGTAAGGTAGGGATGTGGGAAGTTGGTAGGAACTATAAAACAGGGTTCAAATAGAAACTTCACAACCACGTGGTTTGCTTTTGTTTTGTTTTGTTTTGTTTGTTTGAAATGGAGTCTCACTCACCCAGGCTGGAATGCAGCGGCATGATCTTGGTTCACTGCAACCTCTGCCTCCTGGATTCAAGCCATTGTCCCACTTCAGCCTCCCAAGTAGCTGGGATTACCCACACATGCCACCACACATGGCTAATTTTTGTATTTTTAGTAGAGATGGGGTTTCACCATATTGGCCAGGCTGGTCTTTAACTTCTGACTTCAAGTGATTTGCCCACCTCAGCCTCCAAAAGTACTGGGATTACAGGTGTGACCCACTGCGCCCGGTCAAAACTTCACAACCATGTGGTTTTTTAAAAAATTCTATTTTTATGCATTTAGAACTTTCTTACCAAGAGAGATTGGTCAATGAATACAAACATACAGTTAGATAGAAGGAAGGAATACTAATGTTCAATAGTAGAGTAGGGTAATTATAGTTAACAACAATATATTGTATATTTCAAAATATCTAGAAGACAGGACTGGAAACGTTCCCAACACATAGAAATGATACTCAAGGTAATGGATACCCCAAATACCCTGACTTGATTATTATACATTCTATCCATGTAACAAAACATCACATGTGCACCATAAAAAAAGTGCAAATGAAAAAAAGAACTTTCTTAACAACAGTTCCAGTTAACATAGATACCACTCATCCTTCTCTTCCAGACACGTATGTTCTTATTCAAACCAGTACATTAGGAAACAGAAGAGACACCAGTATCGGGGTTATCAGCAGGAGATGAGCAGAACCTCAAAAGCTCCTGACCACATTGGGTGACTATGTTCCAGGTCCCACTCAGGCCTGAGAAACCCTCATTCACTAAAGGACATATGAGACTGAGTTGAATGCTGTAATGCATTTTATCCAGTTTATTCATTTACAATTAGAAATATCAGCCAACACCAACCAGAACATTCATGTTAGCTGCAACTGCTTGGAGCTACCTTACATATACCCCATGTACTGAAAATAGCTCTTCTCCTGATAATGATGAAATTACTCCTCATTTTTGTTTTACTCTTGCCTTTGACGATTTTTTTAAGATGGAGTCTCACTCTGTCACCAGGCTGGACAGTAGTAGCGTGATCTCAGCTCACTGCAACCTCCGCCTCCCATGTTCAAGCAATTCTCTGCCTCAGCCTCCAGAGTAGGTGGGATTACAGGTGCCCACTACCATGCCCGGCTTTTTGTTTTGTTTTGTTTTTCGTATTTTTAGCAGAGACGGGGTTTCACCATCTTGGACAGGCTGGTCTTGAACTCCTGACCTCATGATCCAACCACCTCCGCCTCCCAAAGTGCTGGGATTACAGGTATGAGCCACTGCACTGGCCAAGGATTATTATTAAAACACAACTCTGGGGGCATTAACAGTATTCCATAAGCACATAATAAGTGCTGAATACTTATTGCAAGAGCCTTATTGAATGGGAAGAGATACAAGTTTTCTAACTTTCCTAATCTAGTAGGTTTTTTTTTTTCTGACAAGAAAGCAAAGGTTGTTCAGAAAAGCTTATTTTTATCACAGAATCATACACCGTTAAAGTACAAGAGATTCAGTATACAGGCTATGTCCTTTTCTCATTGATTCATTTACTAAACATTTACTGAGCACCTAATATGTGTAAGGCATGATTTAGACACTTTGAACATAGTAGTGAAGAAAACAGACAAGGATCTCTGCTCTAATAGAGTTTTTATTCTGCCAGGCAAAGACACAAAATAAATGTAATAAACAAATTAACTGTATAGAATGCTAGAAAGTGGCCAGGGCTTTGGGGTGAAAAAGTACAATCAAGTAAAAGCAGTGGCAAGCATGTAAGCAGGGGGTAGGTACAATTTTGAATAGAATAGTGAGGAAAGACCTCACCGCAAAGGGAAGCTTAAAGAAGATGAAGAAATTAGCATTCTAGTGTCCAGAGAATAACCTGTGGGAAGAGCATTTCAAGCAGAAGGAGCAGACAATGCAAAGATCCTAAGACAGGAGTGATCCAGAATGTTCACAGAACATTGAGAAAGACAATATGGCTGCCCAGTGAGAAATGTAGAGAGTAGGAGAAAAGTGCAGAGGAATAACAACCAGATCACTTAGAGGGGTCCCACAGGCCATTATAGAGATATTGGCTTCTGCTGGGAGTGAAATGGGGTGTCGCGAGTTTTAAGCAGCAAAGCATGACAACTGAATTTCTTCCACTATTATAAAATTACTCTGGCTTCTCTACTGAGAAGAGACTGTGGAAGTGGGAATACCAGTGAGGAAACAATTACAGGAATCCAAATTCGAGAAAAGGAGCCTGATCAGAGTATTAGGGAAGTAGTGAGGATAGTGGGATTCTAAATTCATATTGAGGAAAGACTCAATAAAAGTAGCTGATGATTAAAAAAAGAAGAAAAGAAAAAAGTAGCTCATGGATGAATGTGAGAGGAGAAAGGCTAGGAGGCTTCCAAGGCTCTGGACTTGAGCAACTTTGAGAAAGGAGTTACCTTCGATGCCTCTTTTTCAAGAGGTTCTTCACTCCTCAAACGTAAGATGCAACTAGGAAATATTCTGTCTTACTTGAACCTTTCTTTTGGAGATTTAGGATAAGGCAGAATAGAAAGGAGGAGGGGGATGTATAGTTCCTCTGCTCCAAGCAGAATTTGTTTCTTAACCACTGATTTAGGCTCTCTGAACTTGCAGTCTTCCAGGAAATGGTCATCCTCTGCCAACAACAATGAAATGGTGGATTTTCTGCTTCAGCAAATCTCTGGCCCTCGTTTCACAAACACTCATACTTTAGGGTTAGATGATGCCCCCTCCAAGCTTGGTGGCGTTTGCAGTCTACCTGGACAATGTTCTGAAATGTGAAGTCAGTCAATTGTACTGTCTCCTCGCCCCTGGCAAGGGCTTAGTGACTGTTCCAAATGGTTTGGAGTTCTTCTACTTTTTTTTTTTCCCCACATTATGCTGATGAAGCCTAGGGAAAAGAAAGCTATTCCTGTTGTCACTGTAGCCTGAGCCTGCATGAAAGCTTTCCTAGAAATGAGTTTTAGAGGCTTTCGTGAACTACCTACCTCCTTCTAATCATAGCCTCCAACACAGTGGCTGTGATTTAGGCAAGGAGTGATTTGCATAAACAAAGTCAGAGGCAGTGGCCCAATATGCAAGGCAGAGCTGCTCTGCCTGAAGCATGGGTCCCATCTCCTTGGCCTCCCACCCCTCACCATCCTTCCCCACTCAGTAGGTCCACTGAAATGTCCTCTAAGTAGGTATTAAGAAAAAGTTATGGTTCTGTGGAACAGGGTCTGGAAAGCAATGCACTGTGGCTTTCTGTAAGAACAAGGGCACACACCGGTAGCCACCGTTCATTCCCCTACCATTGTGTCAGGACTGAGACACTGAACTTGCAGTCTACAGTTTGCCATGTTTCCGAGTAACTGTTAAGTGTACCCACGCTCTCCGTCACAGCATTACCAGCATTGTCTGCCAGAGCAGATGGACAGATTCCAGCGAAAAGCCATGTAAACGGTCTCACAGCATTCCTATTGTATGTCCTTCCAAAGCATGCCTCTCAGGGCGGCAAGTTTCAGCCAAAGTTTAAAGATTTCCTTTTTTAAGACAACAAAAGAGAACTCCAAGAAACCCTGTGCTTTCTGACCTACAGGAGGCTCATCAAATTTCCTGACCATTTTCTGCACTATAAAAATGTACTTCTTTTATGGTGTGCCAAGGCTTGGGACTGCAAGAATGATACCTAGTGGCCACGGAGACTAGCCAGGTGTGATAGAGTTGTCGTTTTGACTTCTCAGTGCCCAAAACACAGGACTCAAAATCAACCTCTCAGAACCTCCTTTCTTGGCACCTTCTTTAAAGACTGCTCGACCCCACTAATCCTAGAGAAAGGCTTTAATTTGAATCCTTTTCACTTCTGAGCTACTGCATGTAACTCATGAAAGCCAAGAGCCCTCTTTCCACTTCTGCGCCATTCTGTGCCAACTGAGCCCTAAAGCATATTGTCCCATGCTCAGAGACTCACTCAGACTGTCACAGAAACTATTTCTTCAGCTTCTGATTCTAACTTCTCTTGCTATAGGGGCTCAAAATTGATCTTACTCTAACTTCTCTTGCTACAAGGGTTCAAAATTGATCCAAATTATCTACTATTTTACTATCTTAAGATTTTCTTATATCCCTTACCTTGTGCCTTTACAGAAATGTCCTTTCTCTCTTGCCTGAAAAGTGGAGGGAAACATTCTCATGAATGTCATTTCATGAAAGTAGACCCAAGGGAAGACAGGCTTGGCTGCCAGGACCCCAGGCCAACCTGTGCTTAGGCTCAAGGTTTGAGTGGCCCTTGGCTGAGTCTAACACAGTTTAGTCTGGGGTCCTGGCAGCCAAGGATGCACACAGATGAGGAAAGTGACTCCCATCCCATAACCAAGAGGCTTGCTCAAGATCACAAACGTCATTAATGACAAAGCTGACATTAGAACTTAGTCCATTAATTCTCTATCTAAAGGGCATAAACTCTGAGAAAGGTGACAGATATTCTTTAAAGATCAAAATATCTTATTAAAAGACTTAAATATAATCCATAACAAATACTGTATTTATCAAAGGAAAAAAATACTTCTAGAGAGATTCTTTTTTCAGCCTCCTAGCGACTTGCATCCTTTATTATGAATTTGCTCAAATACATGTCCCAACACCTGAAATGCATTAGCCATAAAAGTAGGGGAGGAGTGGGCTGAGTGGCAGAATCTTTTCTAAACCCTAAGCTTCACAGGGGAAGGGATGGATGGGCTGTGTACACCTGTAGAGTAAAAATGAAAACAGCACATTTACAAGACTTATGTAACAGCTTCTCAGGGGTTAAAAACTGCTCCCCGTGGCATTTTCTGAACTCCTATAGTCAGCTCAGCTACTGTGGCTATGGTTTTCACTTACGAGGGTCCTCAGAAAGGACTCAGTTATTATAGCTTGTACTTCAGAGATAAATTATCTTGCAGTGCACACAAGTCAGCAAAGCTTTTTTTTAACCAAATTGCAAACAATCACTTCCCACAGCAATTTTCCTGTGAGTTCCCCTGTCTGCATAGACAATGGGTTCCAGCTTCAACCCTTATGCATAAATATGGCAGTTACTATTACAATAGACCAGCTCTCTGGCTAGAAGTCAGGAAGGCACTAATACTAAGGATATTGTGCTACACAGATGCAGGAAAGAAAAGTGACAGCTTGAAATTGCAGCAGAATACAAAGTGTGGAGAATCTGAATGGGTACAGGCCTTTTAATGGAGAGCATCCTGCAGGTCTCTCTTTTTCCGTTTATTTCTTAGAGAAGGCATGGATGAGGAGGAGGCTAAAAGTGGAGGAAAAGTGCCATAAGACAAGGATAGGAAAAAGTAGACCCTGGATCTTCTGTTTTGTTTTCTATGGTCTTAGTCCACAGAAGAACAAAATTCCTGTACTCAGAATGACAAAAATTATTTACCTTCATATTATGAAGGTAACCATATTACCTTAACCTGTGAGACACCTTTTATGCAAAGCCAGTATTAGACAACAATAATAATAATGCAGTGCCACACTGTGATTTATTGTCAGATGCTCCATTCACTCTGATCCTTTGCCCTTTCCCCATCCAAAAATACTAACCACATTTTTCTGTCTCTAGGAAAGGAAAGTTTCTCATTATCTGAAATCTAAATAATAGACTTAAATAAGCATAGAACTCAAAAGGCATGTCCTTCACCCAACATCTCCATCAGGTTATATCTGCTTCTACTCACCACTGTGTCCTATACTCAGAGTAGGTGCCCAAGAAAAATTTCTTGAAAGGATCAATGAACCACACCTTTCTGTCTGTACTGTCTTCTTGAACTTGCTTCGTCAGTGTCTGACATTTTCTCCAACTCACCAAGGTCATTTTGGCAGCAGAGACTTGAGTGACTGCTGGAGCAGGACAAGCTTAGTCAAGAAGTCTGCACCATTGTTGCAGAAAACTGTTAGGGAGTTCCTTTCTGGGTAATTTTAGGTTGTCAAACTGATATGTCAATGAGCCAGGTAAACTCACTGACAGGGAAAACATCTCATAATTAGCAGGATTCAAAGCTGCACAGGGAGACACCAATGAATTTCTAGCTCCTTGCCTTAACCACTCAGCCACAACTTACCAAGGCCATTTTGGATCCCACACTTGTCCCTCAAAGTGTAGAAAATACATTGGCTGACTTAGTATCACTTTAATATCCTAAAGCAACTTCAGCTGCAGCCACTATTCTGTCTATGTCAGGAAGTCTCTGCTGCTCACACCAGATCAAGGTGACATCCTCCCATCTTACCATTAGACCGCTCAATTGTGATTTATATGGTCTCATTTTATTGTATAAATTTTCAGACATGTTTGCCAATTATATTATAAATATCATGTAAGAATGGACTGCATTTTATATCTCCCTATGTCCTACTCAATGTACAAACTGTAGCGGAAAGACAGTAACTATTTATGGACATCAATGAGTGAAAATGCATCTTATTTTGATATTTCTATTTGTTTTTAAATGCTGAGTGGGACTTTCAGTTGTAACCAGCAGTACGTGATAAAGCCCTAAAAGAAAAAGGTTTTTTTTCTCATCCTAAAAGCTGTGGGGTGTAGTTAATATGATACTTTGAAAAATATCACTAGTCAGTATGTATTATCATAAACCCAGGGCCTAAGATAAATCAGGTTACAGGCAGGAAAAATGAACAAATATCAAAAATGTGGTCCTCAAAATGGATTTGATTTCTATACAATTAAATGATCCATCAGGTATTAGGAACTATGTTTTTTTTTTCCTGTGTATGCTTTACTTTATGTATGTATTACCTAGAGGATGCATTTATGTCTTTTTCATCCAAAGCTTCCAAAAGGTGGCATCATCATCATCATCATCATCATCAACATCAACAACAAATGTACCAAATTACTAATTGTTCCTGGTATGGAGCTGGGAGATGCAAAAAGAGAACGAGGCAACCCTGATTCCTGAGCCCTTTGAGAAGCTACATAGATGGCCATGCTGATTGGAAGGCTCTTTATGGGGACTGACAGCCAAATCTGAACCAAAACCTATCTGTGACTGAAACACAAAGCCCAGGGTTAGGAATAGTTGGTGGAAAAACTACTGATAGGAAATACGGGCTCTGATTCCAACTTTGCCCCTATCCACTTGAGGGACATTATGCAAGTCATTTAGAAGCCCTGGCCTCAGATTCTTAACTTTTGAAACATGAGAATTTCAACGATATAATCTGTTTCCTCCTATGTTACAGTTCTTTACCAGGTATCACTCCTGGGGCTACTGTTAACAGAAGAATGTAGTGATGAGAGTCCACATGATAGATGTCGACACATCTGGATTCAAATTCTGGCTCCATCAGTCACTAATTTGGGCAAATCATTAATCTCGAGAAGCCTCAGTCTGCTAATATGTAAATAAGTTCACTGATATGTTTTAGGGATATTATGAATATTTTTCAAAATAACCAAGTTACCTTACACATACTTGGCACTCAGTAAATATAAGAATTGTTGTGATGAGTTTTTCCTCTCATGTTGAATGCCTAAGGCAGGCTCTTGGGATCCTTTAACAATGAACATGCAAAGTCTATTAGACTCAGAGAAGAAATGAAAGATTTTCAGATTCCTGGCTTTCTGATCCCTCAGTCAGAGGATCAAGAATTCCCCTGATGGCAGCCAGAAGCAAAATGTGGGGAAAAGTTGTCACTACATTAAGCCCTTCCCAAATTTTCCCTGAGATATTTAACATCAAAATCCAGACATGACTTGCCTTATACCAGTTTTTCCATGTGCCATGAATCAAGGAACACCAGAAAGTCCCAGCTTCCTAGAATATCTTCCCAACAGTCTTCACAGTGTTTGAGATTACACTATTGGAGATTTGCTTCTTAGACAAAGGCACAAAAAATTCTTTCAAGACTTCCACTTTTAAAATAGTTTCTTTGAAAACCAAACACCACATGTCCTCACTTATAAGTGAGAGCTGGACAATAAGAACACATGGATACTGGGAGGGAAACAACACACACTGGGGCCTGTTGGGAGGTAGGGTTAGGAGAAAGGGAGCATTAGGAAATATAGCTAATGCATGCTGGGCTCAGTATCTAGGTGATGGGTTGATAGGTGCAGCAAACCACCATGGCACACATTTACCAATATAACAAACCTGCATATCTTGTACACGTAGCCCAGAATTTAAAATAAAAATTAAAAATTAAATAAAATACAGTTTCTCTGGAGAGTGATAAGTGAGCAAGCTATTGGCAATGAAGCAGACAGGGGTCATGACAGGATAAGAAGACTCAGGGACAAAGAACAAGGGGATATGTAATGATGAACTTTTCAAACTTCATAGTTCTGACAATTGCTGTGGATGGATGCAGGTGCTGTGTGTAGAAGGTATATCCCATTGAAGATATCCTTGGGAGGTGATTGGTGCCAAATGACCCTTCATATACAACTTCCTCTATTTTCTACCTGATGGGTTCTCAGTGTCCAGGCCACACTGTCTGTGGGCATCTATATCCCTAAATATTGTAGAAGTGTCTACAAGGCCTTCTTCAAAGAACACACATGGCTTTCTGTATACCTGGTCTGGGCTCTGTGCCATCTACTGACTTGGCAGATCTAGCATCACCTGCCAGGCCTTTCCAAAAAACGTGAGAGGCGCCAAGGAGAATGGAGGAACAGGAAGCTGACAGCCTGACAGAGAGGGCTAAATACTCATCAGAGGGCTCTGAATGCCACAGCTGATTAGAAAAGGCCAAAACTTCCTCCATTAAAAGAGCAAAGTTTATAACTAATAATTTATACATGGATTCACTTTCCCTGAATAATTACAGATTATTATCCAGCTAATTACAGTACATGGTATTAAACGATCTGAAATTTATTACCCCAATCTAGGAAATTATTTTGGCACGTGTTTTGAAAAGAAAAATGCTGGGACAGCAATTTAGGTCTTGCCGGGGTGATACACTGCTGTGGTCCCATGCTTTCTTCCCGGCATGAAATAGTTTATATTGTCATATAACCTACAGATGTCCTAAAACATGAATCTCAACATCTCAGTCCAAAATGACTTTTCTCCCTAAATAGGGTTGCCAAATTTAACAAATAAAATCACAAGGTGTTTTGCTCAGTTAAATTTGAATTTTAGATACACAATAAATAATTTTAGTGTAAGTATGTCCCAAATTTTACGAGATCTATTTCCACTAAAAAACAATTATTCATTGTGTATCTGAAGTTCAAAGAGCCCTCTATTTTATCTGACAATCCTATCCCTAAGGGAGATCTGAAAGATCAAATAATGCTGAGGAGACACAAAAGTGTAGGTTTAATAAACAGTATCTCAATGTCAAAAACTGGGGGATCAAACTTCATACAAAAATATTAATCATCAACAAGACAATGTTCAACATTTGGAGAAAAATACCCACGCAAATTCTCAAATATGAGCCTTCACTTCCAAGTCAAAATGGCTAAGGGTGAACTATACCATTCCTATGTGGATCTGACCCATGTGCAGGATCCTTGGATGTTTCTACCAAGAAACTTCTCCTATTCAACAAAAAGGGAAAGGAAAAAATGTATGAATTGTACTGTCTTGACATGGGAGCTCACATCTCACATACAAGTCCCATAATTACCCCGCCTCACCTACTGATTCTTTTTAGGATGATGTCCCTATTTATTTTTATAAATTTTTGCTAGCCCTCTCACTATTTTGATGAGAACAAAATTTGACACACTGACGTTAACACAGACATGAGGAGTGGTTAAGAGCTAGAGAGGGTAAATGAAGCATTTTCTAATTAATAAAGATGAAAGTATCTACCTTATTTTTTACTACAAAATTACTTTTAAAAATACTGGTACTAATACACTTGAAAAGAAATATAGTCCAATAAAGGACAAAACTGTATGGTATTGACAAAAAGTATAGTAAAATTTCAAAGAACAACATTAGTGTGAGCTTATGTAATTCAGGTAGTTTGAAGATCCCTTCATTCAACAAATATCCATCAAGTGCTGCATTAGTCAATTCTCACACAACTATAAAGAGCTATCTGAGGCCAGGTAATCTATAAGAAAAAGAGGTTTATTTGTGTTCAAGGTTCTACAGGCTGCACAGGCTTCTGCTTCTGGGGAGGCCTCAGGAAACTTACAACCATAGTGGGAGGCAAAGGGGAAGCAGGCACATACTCACGTGGCTGGCAGGAAAGAATGACTGAGAAGGAGAACATGCCACAAACTTTGAAACAACCAGATCTCTTGAGAACTCTACCATGAGAACAGCAAAGGGGAAATTCACCTTCATGATTCAATCACCTCCCACCAGGCTCCTCCTGATATGGTTTGGCTGTGTCCCCACCCCAATTGCAGCTCAAACTCTAACTCTCAGAATTCCCAAATGTTATGGGAGGGACCCGGGGGTGATAATTGAATCATGGGGGCTAGTTTTCCCATGCTATTCTCATGATAGTGAATAAGTCTCATGAGATCTGATAGATTCATCAGGGTTTTTGATTTTGCTTCTTCCTCATTTTCTCTTGCTGCTGCTGTATAAGAAGTACCTTTCACCTCCTGCCATGATTCTGAGGCCTCCTTAGCCATGTAAAACTAAGTCCAATTAAATCTCTTTTTCATCCTGGTCTTGGATGTGTCTTTATCAGCAGCATAAAAATGGATTAATACAGTAAACTGGTACCAGTAGAGTGGGGTGCTGCTGAAAAGATACCCAAAAATATGGAAGTGACTTTGGAACTGAGTAAGAGGCAGAGGCTGGGACAGTTTGGAAGGCTCAGAAGATGACAGGAAAATGTGGGAAAGTTTGGAACTTTCTAGAGACTTGTTGAATGGATTTCAACAAAATGCTGATAGTGATATAAACAATGAAATCCACGCTGAGGTGGTCTCAGATGGAGATGAGGAACTCACTTGGAATTGGAGCAAAGGTGACCCTTGTTATGTTTAGCAAAGAGACTCACAGCATTTTGCCCCTGCCCTAGAGATTTGTGGAACTTTCAACTTGAAAGAGATGATTTAGGGTATCTGACAGAAGAAATTTCTAAGCAGCAAAGTATTCAAGAAGTGATTTGGGTGCTGTTAAAGGCATTCAGTTTTATAAGGGAAGAAGAACATAAAAATGTGGAGAATTTGCAGCCTGGCTATGCAATAGAAATGAAAAAACCATTTTCTGATGAGAAATTCGCCTGGCTACAGAAATTGGCACAAGTGGCAAGGAGCCTAATGTTAAACCACAAGAACTTGGAGAAAATGTCTCCAGGCCATGTCAGAGACCTTCACAGCAGCCCCTTCCGTCATAGGCCAGAAGGTCCAGGAGGAAAAAGTGGTTTCATGGGCAGGGCCCAGGTCGCCGTACTGTGGGCAGCTGTTCCAACTTTGTGTCCCACTTGTGTCCCTGCTGCTCCAGCCTTGGCTGAAAGGGGCCCACATACAGCTCAGGCTGTGGCTTCAGAGGGTGGAAGCTACAATCCTTGGCAGCTTCTATGTGGTGTTGAGCCTGCAGGTGCACAGAAGTCAAAAAATGACGTTTGAGAACCTCTGCCTAGATTTCAGAAAGGTGTATAGAAATGCCTGGATGCCCAGACAAAAGTTTGCTGCAGGGATAGGCCATCAACGAGAACCTCTGCTAGGGCAGAGAAGAAGGGAAGTGTGGGGTTAGAGATCCCGCAAAGAGTCCCTACTGGGGCACTGCCTAGTGGAGCTGTGAAAAGAGGGCCACCATCCTTCAGACTCCAGAATCATAGATCCACCAACAGCTTGCACCATGGGCCTGGAAAAGCTACAGACAGTCAACACTAGCCCTTGAAAGCAGTCAGTAGGGATGCTGTACACTGAAAAGCCACAGGGGCAAAGCTGCCCAAGACCTACCTCTTGCATCAGTGTGACCTAGATGTGAGACCTGGAGTCAAAGGAGATCGTTTTTGGAGCTTTAAAATTTGACTTTCTTGTTGGATTTTGGACTTGCATGGCCCCTGTAACCCCTTTGTTTTGGCCAATTTCTCCCATTTGGATTTGGAACTGTTGTACTTACCGAATACTTGTACCCCCACTGTATCTATGAAGTAATTAGCTTGCTTTTGATTTTACAGGCTCATAGACAAAAGGGACTTGCCTTGTCGCAAATGAGACTTTGGAATGTGGACTTTTGGGTTAATGCTAAAATGAGTTAAGACTCTGGGGGACTGTTGGAAAGGCATGGTTGGTTTTGAAATGTGAGGGCATGAGATTTGGAGGGGCAAGGGCAAAATGATATATTTTAGCTATGTTCTCACCCAAATCTCAACTTGAACTGTAGCTCCCAGAATTCCCACATGTTGTGGGAGGGACCCAAGGGGAGGTAACTGAATCATGGGGGCTGGTCTTTCCCATGCCATTCTTGTGATAGTAAGTCTCACAAGATGTGATGAGTTTATTAGGGAATTCTGCTTTTGCTTTTTCCTCATTTTCTTTTGCTGCTGCCATGTAAGAAGTGCCTTTCACCTCCCACCATGATTGAGGCCTCCCACCTGAACTGTAAGTCCAATTAAACCTCTTTTTCCTCCCAGGCACAGGCATGTCTTTATCACCCACATGAAAATAGACTAATACATACTCCAACACTGGGACTTACAATCCAACATAAGATTCGAGTGAGGATACAGAGCCCAACCATGCCAAATGCTACTGTTATACTAGGTAGTGTGCCAACCTTTGGGGTTACAACAGCAAACAAGATAGGCAAGATCCTACTCTTGAGAGGCTTAGATTCAAGAGATAGGAAAGACAGAAAATATAGAAAATAATAAAAGAACAGACAAAATAAGATGTTTTTAAGGCAATATCTCTAGACTTTGAAGGCATTATCAGAGTTATGAGGACACTTAAGATATAGATAAGACCGATTAATAATACTGCAGTTTTTCAGCAACAGCTGTACATTCAAAATTCAAGATGTGGTTATCCCACATTCTCTTGGTCACCTCTACCATAGTTTTGCAGAATTTATTTAGTTTAGAGAATGACTCACTTAATGATCCTTTCTTCCCATCCTGAGTGTTGTATCAATGCAGATGTGGAATACAGTCCCTTACCATCTCTCTCTCTTTCTATTTCTTTTGCTATCTCCCTCTCCCTGTACCCCAATTCCACCCTTTCTCCCCCACCTTCAAGCTTACACACACACACACACACACACACACGAACATAGCCTTTGTGTATATGGCAGAGTTAACTGAAGGTTTCTGGGAGGGATATAAAGAGTTCATTTCACCACAGCACAAACACCTAACATTGAAATTAGACATCTAGTGAGTCCCAGAGCCTATAAGCCACCTCCCGCCGCACCACCCCAGCAGACGCTGAAGGCACAGGCACACACCCTGTGCACTCCAAGAGTATATAATCTTTCAACATCATTCCAAGGGTCCCAATTTGTTGCCCAGGTTGGAGTGTGGTACAATCATGGAGTTCTTTCTTTCAAACTAAGAAGCAAATTCTTGACCTGGGTCAACCTGATGATTATAAGGAATTTTAACTTCCACCAAGATGGCCAAATAGAAACAGCTCCACTGCACAGCTCCCAGTGAGAGAGATGCAGACAGTGAGTGATCTCTGCATCTCCAAACAAGGTACCAGGTTCATTTCAATGGGATTGGTTGGACAGTGGGCATAGCCCAAAGAGGGCAAACCAAGATGGGGTGTGGCGCTGCTCCACCCTGGAAGTGCATCTGACCAGAGGATCAGAGGCTTCCCCACTCCAGCACACTGGTCCAGATACTGCACTTCTCCCAAAGCCCCTGCAACCCATAGACTAGGAAATCTTCACCAGGCTGAAAAGTGCATATGTTACCTGTGCAGAGTTGATTAGCAGCCCCAGCCAGTGCCATGGATTGTTGGCACAGATCTAGGTGGATGCACTGACTGGCCAGGAGAATCTGCAGAAGGAAGTTACCGGTCCACCAGAGAGAGGGATTTCTAAAAGCAGGGAGACAGGCAATAGGCTAGACAGGTCCCTCCCCACCCAAACCCCAACAGGTTGAAGCCCTCTTGCTTAAGGGTTTCACAGCCTGCCATCAGTTTAAGCTCGACCTGGAAGGATCGAGCTTGGTAGGGAGAAGGGCATCCACCATTACAGAGGTGGGCCTAATCTCCCTGCGTAAACAAAAGACACAGGAAGCCTAAACAGCAGCCAGACTGAGTCTGTGGCAGCCCAGCAGTGCCTCTAAAGCAGACAAGGGACAGACTGCATGATCAAGCAGCTCCCTGAGATCAAAGCTAGATAAATCTACAAAGATGGGAGGAAACCAGTGTAAAAAGAATGAAACCATCAAAGACCAGAACACCTCTCCTCCTCCAAGGGATTACAACTCCTCACCAGAAAGGGAACAAAACAGGATGGAGAATGAGTTTGACAGATTGACAGAAGCAGGCTTCAGAAGGTGGATAAAAACTTCTCTGAGCTAAAGGAGCATGTTCTAACCCAATGCAAAGAAAATAAGAGTCATGAAAAAAAGGTTAGACAAAATGCCAGCTAGAATAACCATCTTTGAGAAGAACATAAACAACCTGAAGGAGCTGGAAAACACAGCATTAGAACTTCGTGAAGTATACCCAAGTTTAAATAGCCAAACTGATCAAGCAGAAGAAAGGATATCAGAGATTGATAATCAACTCAATGAAATAAAACGAGAAGGCAAGATTAGAGAAAAAAGTAAAAATAAGTGAACAAAGCCTTCAAAAAATATGGGATTATGTGAAAATACCTAATCTACCCTTCATCTGTGTACCTGAATGTGACAGAGAGAATGAATCGCAGCTGGAAAATACTCTCCAGGATATTATCCAGGAGAACAACCTAGCAAGGCAGGCCAACATTCAAATCCAGGAAATACAAAGAACACCACAAAGATATTCTTCAAGAAGAACAACCCCAAGGCACATAATCATCAGATTCACCAGGGTTGAAATGAGGAAAAAATTCTAAGGGCAGCCAGAGAGAAAGGCTGGGTCACCCACAAAGGGAAGCCCATCAGGCTCACAGTGGATCTCTTAGCAGAAACCCTACAAGTTAGAAGAGAGTGGGGGCCAACATTCAACATCCTTAAACAAAAGAACTATCAACCCGGAATTTCATATCCAGCCACACTAAGCTTCATAAGTGAACGAGAAATAAAATCCTTTATGGACAAGCAACTGTGAGAGACTTCATCACCACCAGACCTGCCTTACAAGAACCTCTAAAGGAAGCACTAAACATGAAAAAGAACAACCAGTACCAGCCACAACAAAAACGTACCAAATGGCAAAGACCAACAACACAACGAAGAAGCTGTGTCAATTAATGGGCAAAAAAAGCCAGTCAGTAACAAAATGGCAGGATCAAACTCACACATAACAATATTAACATTAAATATACATGGCCTAAATAGCCCAATCAAAAGACACAGACTGGTAAACTGCATAAAAAGTCAAGATCCACTGGTGTGCTGTATTCAGGAGACCCATATCACATGCAAAGAAACACACAGACTCAAAGAATGAAAGGAGGTTTATCAAGCAAATGGAGAGGAAAAAAAAGCAGAGGTTGCAATCCTAGTCTATGATAAAACGGACTTTAAACCAACAAAGATCAAAAGAGACGAAGAAGGGCTTTACATAATGATAAATATATATGCACCCAATACAGGAGCACCCAGATACATAAAGCAAGTTCTCAATGACCTACAAAGAGACTTAGACTCCCACACAATAATACTGGGAGACTTTAACACTCTACCATCAATATTAGAAAGATCAATGAGACAAAAAATTAACTAAGATATCCAGGACTTGAATGCAGATCTGGACCAAGCAGACCTAATAGACATCTACAGAACTCTCCACCCCAAATCCACAGAATATACATTCTTCTCAGCACCACACCTCACCTACCCTAAAATTGATGATATAGTTGGAAGTAAATCACTCCTCAGCAAATGCAAAAGAATGGAAATCATAACAAACAGTCTCTTAGACCACAGTGCAATAAAATTATAACTCAGGATTAAGAAACTTACTCAAAACCACACAATGACATTGAAACTGAACAACTTCTCCTGAATGTCAACTGGATAAATGATGAAATGAAGGGAGAAATAAAGATGTTCTTCAAAACCAATGAGAACAAAGACACAACGTACCAGAATCTCTGAGAAACATTCAAAGCAGTGTCTAGAGGAAAATTTATAGCAACAAATACCCACGAGAAGCAGGGAAAAACTAAAATCGGCACCCTATCATCAAAATTGAAAGAGATAGAGAAGCAAGATCAAAAATACTCAAAAGCTAGTAGAAGACAAGAAATGACTAAGATCAGAGCAGAACTGAAGGAGACAGAGACACAAAAACCCCTTCAAAAAAAATCAATAAAACCAAGAGCTGGTTTTTGGAAAAAAAAATCAACAAAATAGGCCACTAGCCAGACTAATAAAAAAGAAAAAAGAGAATAATCAAATAGATGCAATAAAACATGATAAAGGAGATATCACCACCAAAGCCCCAGAAATACAAACTATCATCAGAGATTACTACAAACAACTCTATGCATATAAACCAGCAAATCTGGAATTCCTGGACATTTACACCCTCCCAAGACTAGACCAGAAAGAAGTTGAATCCCTGAATAGACAAATAACAAGGTCTGAAGTTGAGGCAGCAGTTAACAGTCTACCAACCAAAGAAAGTCCAGGTCCAGATGGGTTCACAGCCATATTCTACCAGACATACAAAGAGGAGCTGGTACCATTCCTTCTGAAACTATTCCAAACAATACAAAAAGGGGAATCCTCCCTAACTCATTTTATGAGACCAACATCATCCTGATACCAAAATCAGGAAGCAACTCAACTAAAAAAGAAAACTTTAGGCCAATATCCATGATGAACATAGATGCAAAATCCTAAATAAAATACTGGCAAACTGAATGCAACAGCACATCAAAAAGCTTATCCATCACAATCAAGTAGGCTTCATCCTGGGGATGCAAGGCTGGTGCAACACACTCAAATCTATAAATGTAATCTATCACATAAACAGAGCCAAAGACAAAAATCACATGATGATTCCAATAGATGCAGAGAAGGCCTTCAACAAAATTCAACAGCCGTTTATGCTAAAAACTCTCAATAAACTAGGTATTGATGGAACATATCTCAAAATAATAAAAGCTATTTATGACAAACCCACAGCCAATATCACACTGAACAGGCAAAAAGTGGAAACATTCCCTTTGAAAATTGGCACCAGAAAACGTGCCTTCTCTTGCCACTCCCATTCAAAATAGTATTGGAAGTTCTAGCTGGAGCAATCAGGCAAGAAAAAGAAATAAAGGGTATTCAATCAGGAAATGAGGAAGTCAAATTGTCTCTATTTGCAAACGACATGATTATATACCTAGTAGACCCCATTGTCTCAGCACAAATCTCCTTAGGCTGATAAGCAACTTTAGCAAAGTCTCTGGATACAAAATCAATGTGCAGAAATCACAAGCATTCCTATACACCAGTAACAGACAAAGAGAGAGCCAATTCGTGAGTGAACTCTCATTCACAATTGCTACAAAAAGAGTAAAATACCTATGAATACAACTAACAAAGGACACAAAGGACCTCTTCTAGGAGAACTACAAATCACTGCTCAAGGAAATACGAGAGGACACAAATGGATGGAAAGACGTTCCATGCTCATAGTTAGAAAGAATCACTATCGTGAAAGTGGCCATACTGCCCAAAGTAATTTATAGATTCAACACTATCCACATCAAGCTACCATTGATGTTCTTCACAGAACTGGGAAAAAAATCACTTTAAACTTCATATGGAACCAAAAGAGAGCCCGCATAGCCAAGGCAATCCTAAGCAAAAAGAACAAAGCAGGAGGCATCATGCTACCTGACTTCAAATTATACTACAAAGCTACTGTAAGCAAAACAACACGGTATTGGTACCAAAACAGAAATATAGACCAATGGAACAGAAAAGAGGTCTCCTCAGAAGAAACATCACACAACTATAACCATCTGATCTTCGACAAACCTGACAAAAACAAGCAATGGGGAAAGAATTTCCTGTTTAATAAATGGTGTTGGGAAAATTGGTGAGCCATCTGCAGAAAGCTGAAACTGGACCCCTTCCTTACATACCACACTAAAATTAACTCCAAATGGATTAAAGATTTAAACATAAGACCTAACACTGTAAAAATCCTAGAAGAACACCTAGGCAAAACCATTCAGGACATAGGCAAGGACTTCATGACTAAAACACCAAAAGCATTGGCAACAAAGCCAAAATAGACAAATGGGATCTAATTAAACTTAAGAGTTTCTGCACAGAAAAAGAAACAATCATTAGAGTGAACTCACAATCAACAGAATGGGAAAAAATTTTTTGCAATCTACCCATCTGACAAAGGGCTAATATCCAGAATCTACGAAGAACTAAAACAGATTTACAAGAAAAAAACAAACTACCCCATTCAAAATTAGGCAAAGGATATGAACAGACACTTTATAAAAGACATGCATGAGGCCAACAAACATATGAAAAAATGTTCATCACCACTGGTCATTAGAGAAATGCAAATCAAAACCACATTGAGATACCATCTCACACCAGTTAGAATGGCTATCATTAGAAAATCCAGAGACAACAGATGCTGGAGAGGATGTGGAGAAAAAGGAACACTTTTACACTGTTGGTGGGAGTGTAAATTAGTTCAACCATTGTGGAATACAAGGCAGTGATTCCTCAAGGATCTAGAAATAGAAATTTCATTTGACCCAACAATCCCATTACTGGTTATATACCCAAAGGATTATAAATCATTTATAATGACACATACACACATATGTTTACTGCGGCACTGTTTACAATAGCAAAGACCTGGAACCAACCCAAATGCCCATCAATGATAGACTAGACAAAGAAAATGTGGCACATATACACCATGGAATACGCTGCAGCCATAAAAAATCATGAGTTTATGTTCTTTGTAGGGACATGGATGAATCTGGAAACCATCATTCTCAGCAAACTGACACAAGAACAGAAAACCAAATACCCCATGGTGTCACTCGTAGGCAAGCGTTGAACAATGAAAACACATGAGCAAAGAGAGGGGAGCATAACATACTGGGGTCCATTGTGGGGGGCTAAGGGAGGGACAGCAGGGGGTGGGGAGGGATAACATGGGGATTAATGCCAGATATAGGTGAGGGGGGGATAGAGGCAGCAAACCACCTTGCCATGTATGTACCTATACAACAATTCTGCATGATCTGCACATGTACCCTAGAACCTAAAGTAATATAAAAAAAAAAAAAGTAAATTAGACATCTTTGTTCTGAACCATCCTAGGACAATCTCACATTCTGCCTCATTTTTGGCCTCCTCATTCCAGTAACATTCTCTTCACATCTAATGAAAAGCTTTTCATGTCCTTTGTTGTTTTATCCCTCACTAAACCATCATCACTTCAATGTCTCACTTTTTGCTCAAACATCTTATCAAGGTATTTCCCTAAACAGACAATTTCCTCCTTAAGAGAGAGTCTGGTGCCACCTGTTAATAATTTATTTCAAGTAGCTACATATAATAGTCAGAAATCTGTATTTTTCTCTGTTGTTCTGGGTATACAAACTGTTACACCATGAATTGACTTTGTGAATACTGAAAGTCTGAATGAAACCAAGATACTTTCTTCTTGCAGTCAGTTTTCCAGATCAATTTTGTACCCCACAGACTATGTGCCTGCGAACAATAGGCCTCCAATAAATGTTTGATGAGTTTAATTTAATGTAATACAACCTACATGATCATCATGGTAAGTGTAGAAAAGGCATGACAGTGAGCCAGCACTCAAAAAAGGCAGCTAGTTTATTAACAATAATTTCCCACCAGCCATGCTCAGCAGATTATTTTTCATGCTGTTTCTTGATCTTAACATTAAAACACACTCATGAGCTCCCTTTTGAAGCAAGCTCAGGTTAAGCTGTGTCTCTATTCTCCGAAATTTCACATTTAAACCTGTATCACATAGATTGTCTCAAAGGAAATAGGTAATAGAGGCAATCAAGCCAGCATTGGCTAAGTTCATGCATTACCCGTGACTTCTCAATGTACAAAAATGACTTTATCTCCATACATGTATACATTTTATAGTGATCAAATCATGGTAATTACCATATCCACCACCATAAACATTTATTGTTCTTTGTTGTGAAAGCATTCAAAGTCCTTCCTTCCAGTTATCTGAACTATAAAGGCATTATTGTTAGCTGTACTCACTCTACCATGAAATAGAATACTCAAACTTATTCCTCTTATCTAACTACAGAACTCGTTCTATCTATTATCCAATCTTCTCCCCATTTCTTCACAGTCTCTGGTAACCAGAAACATCACATTGCACTTTATATATACGTACAATTATTATGTATCAATAACCAATATGAAAAAATTACTTTATCTCCACAACATCCTAATTGCCCTAGAACTTTCTGATCTTCTTTATGATTCCTTCTTGCTTTCATTGTTCTGTTTAGCCTTTGTAATAGTTTATTTAAAAATTATTCCCCATCTAGAAAAATATATTCTAGTCTATACTGACACCAGGAGATACTCCTACTAGAACTTCTAACTCCAGCCTTGCTACACATAGTTCAATCTCTGAGTTATTAATTACTGTGAATTCACTGGACTTTGTATCAACTATCTTCCATCCCCAGAGATGTCACTCCCTTCTCTCTGCTTCCAAACCTTTATATACACTTCCATCCTAGTACTACAACATTATACTGTAACTCTTACTGTTATCTTCTCTCATTGTATTATGAGCTTTCTGGGGGTAGACACAATATCTTATTCATCTTTTTAGTTCTGCTGCCTAATACAAAGTTTGAAAGAAGTCTTTCTGTTTCTTAACAACCATTTACTGATAAAACCTCTCCTTCCCACCCTAGGACAGGGAATTTTTGGAAGAGATGGGAAAACAATGATTGTGCTGGAAATAAAATAAAATATTGCACCTCTGTTTAACGTCTATTGCATAAAAGATGAATTAAGTACCATAATCTGTAAATTTGCCCTAATCTAATCTCCAAATAGACTTCCTGGTATTTTGGTGAGTACATTGTCTTGTTTATCAGAGCAAAACAATATAACTTTTAGAATTTATCCTGGTAAAATGAGTGATTCAACGCTAAGTGTTCACTTAGTCTGTTCTTGGTCCTCCTGAGTTCTAAGAAGTTCTCTCTAGTGAATGAATGAAGCTGGAGACAGGAAAAGCAAGATAACTGACAGAAATGTATCTTTGATCTGCCTGTGCATCCTTATGGAAATGTGCTTAAGTCCTGGCAAAGCAGAAAGTCAAAAGAGGAACTGTTAATGAAAGGTATCCATCCTCTTCTAGAACCCAAAACATTTTATAAGAGGAGGAGGACTTAGACCAGAGCTGTCAGGTGGACAGATAGAGAAAGGTAGATAATTACATATTGTTTAAGCACATCAATAGCATCCCAAGACATTTTTTAGAGGAGGAGAGAATTTCTTAAGAATCAGGGAACAAAATCAATAACAAACTGCCATTCACAATTGCTACAAAAAGAATAAAATACCTAGGAACACAACTAAAAAAGGATGTAAAGGACCTCTTCAAGGAGAACTACAAACCACTGCTGAAGGAAATAAAAGGGGACACAAACAGATGGGAAAACATTCCACGCTCATGGGTAGGAAGAATCAGTATTGTGAAAATGGCCATACTGCCCTAAGTAATTTATAAATTCAATGCTATCCCCATCAAACTACCTAAGACCCTCTTCACAGAACTGGAAAAAGACACCTTAAACTTCATATGGAACCAAAAGAGAGCCCGCATAGCCAAGTCATTTCTAAGCAAAAAGAACAAAGCTGGAGGCATCACGCTACCTGATTTCAAAATATACTACAAGGCTACAGTATAATCAAAACAGCATGGTAGTGGTACAAAAATAGAGATACAGACCAATGGAACAGAACAGAGGCCTCGGAGGCAACACCACACATCGACAACCATCTGATCTTTGACAAACCTGACAAAAACAAGCAATGGGGAAAGGATTTCCTGTTTAATAAATGGTATTGGGAAAACTGGCGAGCCATGTGCAGAAAGCAGAAACTGGACCCCTTCCTGACGCCTTACACTAAAATTAACTCCAGATGGATTAAAGACTTAAACATAAGACCTAACACCATAAAAACCCTAGAAGAAAACCTAGGCAAAAACATTCAGGACATAAGCATAGGCAAGAACTAAAACACCAAAAGCATTGGCAACAAAAGCCAAAATAGACAAATGGGATTTAATTAAACTCCAGAGCTTCTGCACAGCAAAAGAAACAATCATTAGAGTGAACAGGCAACCAACAGAATGGGAAAAAAATTTTGCAATCTACGCATCTGACAAAGGGCTAATATCCAGAATATACAAAGAACTAAAACAAATTTATAGGAAAAAAACAAACAAACCCATTCAAAAGTGGGCAAAAGATATGAACAGACACTTTTTAAAAGAAGACATTTAAAAGACACACTCAAAAGAAGGCCAACAAACATATGAAAAAATGCTCATCATCACTGGTCATTAGAGAAATGCAAATCAAAACTACATTGAAATAGCACCTCTTGCCAGTTAGAATGGTGATCATTAAAAAATCTGGAGACAACAGATGCTGGAGAGGATGTGGAGAAATAGGAACACTTTTACACAGTTGGTGGGAGCATAAACTAGTTCAACCATTGTGGAAGACAGTGTGGCACTTCCTCAAGGACCTAGAAATAGAAATTCCATTTGACCTAGCAATCCCATTACTGGGTACATACCCAAAGGATTATAAATTATTCTATTATAAAGACACATGTACACGTATGTTCACTACAGCACAGTTTACAATAGCAAAGACCTGGAACCAACCCAAATGCCCATTGAAGATAAACTAGACAAGGAAAATGTGGTACATATACACCATGGAATACTCTGCAGCCATAAAAAATGATGAGTTCATGTCCTCTGTAGGGACATGGATGAATCTGGAAACCATCATTCTCAGCAAACTGACACAAGAACGAAAATCAAACACCACATGTTCTCACTCACAGAAGGGTGTTGAACAATGGGAACACATGGACACAGGGAGAGGAGCATCACACACTGGGGCCTATTACAGGGGCCAAGGGAGGGACAGCATGGGGGTGGGGAGGTCAGGGAGGGATAACATGGGGAGAAATGCCAGATGTAGATGACGGGGGGATGGAGGTAGTAAATCACATTACCATGTGTGTACCTATGCAACAATCCTGCATGATCTGCACATGTACCCCAGAACCTAAAGTACAATTTTAAAAAATTAAATAAATAAAATAAAATAAATGTAAGTATATGGGTATAGCGACAAGAAAAATGATGTTGACAAATCATTCAAAACAGAGAAATTATTACTGATTTTTTTTCTAGACAGAGTCCCACTCTGCCGCCCTGGCTGGAGTGCAGTGGCGCTGTCTCAGCTCACTGCAAGCTCCTCCTCCCAGGTTCAAGCAATTCTCCTGACTCAGTCTTCCAAGCAGCGGGGACTACAGACACGTGCCACCACGCATGGTGTGTTTTTGTATTTTTAGTAGAGACGGGGTTTCACCATATTGGCCAGGCTGGTCTTCAACTCCTGACCTCATGATCCGCCTGCCTTGGTCTCCTAAAGTGCTACGATTATAGGAGTGAGCCACCGTACCTGGCAGAGAAATTATTACTCATTTACATAATGTAGTAAGAGTTGCTTCAGGGAAGGAAAGAAAGAATAACTGGAAGAAAGGAAGACTAGTATTAGACTTATTCTCCTGCTGGAAACAACTGAAAAACTGGACAAAAAACAGATGACAACTGTCCTCATTCATTAGACAATGGGAAGCATGGCATCAAGTCCTTGAGAGAAGTGAAACTCTGGTTAAACCCAGAGTTCTTGAATTTCTGCCTGGAAGCACTTTCCAGAACAAAAAAACATTGTGAGATTGTGAGACAGACACCAAGTAGAGAGTAGCTGTCTCGCTGAATTGCAGAAGCAGACATCAGAGTTCATTCCTGCTGAGGTGATCAGATTTTGTGGGACAAGATATTGAAATTTTAAAAGCTCTGTAAGACAGGGGCCTCAAAACACTGTGTGGAGGTTTCCCTCAGGTTCTTGGCTAAAAGCTAGGCTGTGCATGTGCACAATGAATTTCACAATGCTTAGCAGAGAACGGCTTTTGAGAGAGTGCGTTCTGAATGGAGATACACAAGGTTGAAAAAGGCTTAGATACATTGGCTGAGCCAGAATAGAGAGACCTCACTGAGTATCTAGAATATTCATTTGGGAGCCCAGAAGGACCATTCCTTAGGATTAAAGACCACATCCTAGAATAAGGGTTATGCTGCAAGACTAAGGACAAAACAAAAATAAACTCACCCTTAAAAAGCCTAAAACCAAGCCTGGCAGAATCAAGAAGTTCCTCCAATAAGTGCCCACCAGAACAAACTTTAACATCCTTTAAAAGAATAATCCAAACTCCTTTCAATATATTATCCATAATGCACAGCATGTAATAAAAATACTAGACATGTAAAATGACCCATAATTAAGAGACTAGAGGTCAAAAAAGGAACCAAAGATAATCAAGATATTAGAATTAGCAGAGAAGAAGTTTAAAACAGCTATTAGAATTGTGTACAAGTATTTAAAGAAAAAGACAGGTATAATGAGCTAACAGGTAATCTAAACAAAGAAACAAATTATTTTTTAAATAACCAAACAGCAAAGACCTGGAACCAACCCAAATGCCCATCGATGATAGACTGGACAGCGAAAATGTGGCACATATACACCATGGAATATTATGCAGCCATCAAAAACGATGAGTTTGCATCCTTTGTAGGGACATGGATGAACCTGGAAGCCATCATTCTCAGCAAACTGACACAGGAACAGAAAACCAAACACCGCATATTC
>PVKV010018696.1:0-44102 GCA_004027835.1 Alouatta palliata
CATGCAAAGATACACAAAGGCTCAAAATAAAGGGATGGAGGAAGATTTACCAAGCAAATGGAGAGCAAAAAAAAGCAGGAGTTGCAATTCTCATCTCTGATAAGATAGACTTTAAACCGACAAAGATCAAAAGAGACAAAGAAGGACATTACATAATGGTATTCTGGAATTTAAAAATTGATATTTGAAGAATTTAAGAATCTCAATATTTTCTTACGAATTTGATTTTAAGTATCAGAGCAAACTAATCCAGTATGAAGTACCTTTCAATGAGTCATTGTTTGATCCATAACTAAAATTGTTACTTGGGCCTCACTTAATATTAATAATGAGATAATTAGTTACATTTAATTATTTGTAATTATTTTACTTTTCTGAAGAATGTCAGCACATTTCATTGAAGTAACATAGAGATGCTCTTATATATTATAATAGCGGGAAAGAACACAGAAAATAGCAAAGCTCTCATGAAGTAGATCAGATATCTGTCTTATCTTTCATAAATCCCTCTAATTAGTTCATTCATCTCTGAAATCCCTTATGTTATTCCAATTTTTCTTTAGACTAGAGGACTTATCATCTTCTTATATACTGTATTATATGCTTAATTATTGTGTTTATTGTTTATTGACTGCTTCTCCCTCTATGATGTCAGCTTCTTAAGGAAAGAAACTTTTCTTAACTTTTCACTTGTTCTGAAAATATTTGAGATGTGTTCTGCAGAACACCATGCGCTAGTTATCAGTCCCTGGGAAGGACTCCATATACTTCTAGCCATTGCATGTTGGTATTCACCAAGAGAAACAGCATAGTCAAGCATTGGATGGAGCAACACTTTGCTTACATAGAGAAGTGACAGAGCAAGATCAATGTCAACTGTGTGCATTGTTTCCCTACGGCCAGTAGGGCTCATCCTTGCAGCAGATGCAAGCCAAATGGAGACCCACATCCCTTTCCTGTCACAGATTGACCCTGTGCCCTTTCAGAGGAGGACAAATAAAGCAATGGAATTGGCCAGGTGCCATGTTACACATATGATTAAGCAGAACAAAGGAGAATCCACTGAGCTTGCAATAGGCAAAGATAATCCCTAATAAGGTGATAAACCCAGTACAGGTCTTCTGGGGTCCTTACCTCTTGGTAAGAAAGTGTTCTATGCTCAAGTTCCGTTCCTATGCACCCAAATGGGGGGGTAAGAGACTGCACACATGAGACCGTGTTTCCCAACAACACTTATATGGAGAAAAGGAATAATGATCTGTCCATTGTACTATACAGAAAAACTACATCATAATGCATTATAACCCTGAAACAAAAAACTAAAACTATAACATTTCTAAAGAAAAAGACAGAGAAATATCTTTTTGACCTTTAATTGTTCGGCAAAGTTTCTCAGATTCAACACTAAAAGTATAATTGTGTTAAAAAAAAAAAAAACCCTTATTACCATTAATGAATTACATTCTTCAAAATACGCTCTTAAGAAAATTAAGGGACAATATATAGATGGGAGACGACATTTGCAAAATATATAACCGATAAAGCACTGATATCCAGAATGCAGAAATTTAAAATCTCAATTCTAATATAATATTCCCCCAAAATGGAAAAATCTTTCGACAATTAAAGAAAAATATAAAAAGAACATCATTATTAACTAAGAAAATGAAAATAAAATCCATGAGATGCCATTACACATCATCATGAAGATTATAAAGAAAATAACAAATATCAAGTCTTGGTAAGGATGAACAACTAGAAAGCTAATACAGTACTCGTGTGGATTTATAATGGCACAGCCATCTGGACAAATGATTTCTGAGTCCTATATAAAAGTAATAATATGATTACCAGATAACCCAGTAATTTCACTTCTACATATGATCAAATAACATAAATCCTATTCACACAAAACATTTTGTAAGTCTTTATGATGACTTAATTTCTGTTCACCAAAAACTGAAAAGTCCCAAATGTATTTCAAAGGGTGTATGAATAAATAAACTGTTGTATATTCATAAAGATAGAATACTATTTGGAAATAAAAAGATATAAATTCTTGGTACACTTGTAATTTAAATTCTTGGTACAACACATTATTATGAGTGATTGTAGAATACTTTATGCTAACTTTGTAAGCAAAATTCAGAAGGCAACATGAGAATGATTCCATTTGTATGCCTTTCTTGCAAAGCAAAGCTACAGCAGCAGAACACAGATCATGGATGTCATGAGACAGGTTGTCAGTCACCTCTGAGTGGTAAATTACCATGATAGATAGCCAGCAACAATAGAAGCTGAGTTACAAATCTGTATTTGATAGTTGTGTCTCATTGTGTTAGATTTAATGTTTTTATTTTATATAGGCACATGACATACATCATCACTGTGCATTTTACTAAAAGTTAAAGCTGAGGACAATATTTGATTCGTGACTTGAACCTTAATATTAGCTAGCAATGTCATAATTTTTTTAAAGTTATGCATTAATTTGGGACTATTTTGTATTTTTGTTTCAAATAGTATGGCTAATCCTTACTCCTGAGCAGTAATTCTTCTGTGTTTGATATAATCATTTGTTAATAGAGTCATCTTTCACTGCATTCTTGAAAGACCATTGCAGAAACGCCCCATCTGTGAATAGGCCTCTGATAGCTCCTGTCTAAATCACCACAAAAGAATTACCAAAGCCGAAACCAAAAATCCATTTGTGAATATAAAAAAGTGAATTTTATAGACCGTCATAACATAACCTCAGTCACTTCACAGTGGTGTTATAAGGATTATGAGGTTATTATGAAGTTTCAAAAAATATCCCAGGAAAAGCAGAGCTGGTTACAATTTTGCAGCATAGGGTTTTTTTTTTTTAAAAAAAGAATACATAATTTTTAAAAAAATCTTTCAGTGATCCCTTATGATAGTATAGTAGAAAATTTAACAGACACTATAAAGCTAGAGTTCATGAGGTTTGGCTTGCTTGGGATTTTGATTATCATAGATTTTATCATTAAGCTTTTACTCTTAAAAAAGACCTTACGTGAGATAGAACTTATATTTCAAATATTTATTTGAATAGCTATATTTGAGAAAAACTCCATAAGGGTGCAAATCCAAAACATTGCATTATGTGAAAATGGGATACATGTCAAATGGTTACTCTATTTTTAACAGGACTTATAATGCACAAATTTTTAAACAGCATCTACTATAATTTCTATAATTTATAAAAATATTTACTCTCAAATTCAAAATGAAATCATGTGGTGGACTATCAAATTTTACAAAGCAATAAAGCATTTTACCAATATCTATTTTACGCAAAGGGGTGATATGCTGATCTTGAACTGGCTTTATCTTTCCTTTCTTTAAAGCTAATTCCACAGGGCTCTCTGTAAAATGATAATTTGTTATTCTATATTAGTATTTTTCCAGGTGCTCTATAAGTTGAGTTTAAATAACAAATATTCAATCCAATTTTTCACTGTCTCACATAATGTACTTTTACTCTATTAAAAGACTTATGATTTTATTAAGAGTTTAATGTTCATTAATGAGAGAATAGAAAGCAGAGGGTGGGGGGATTGGGGAGAAATAACTTTGGGAGAAATAATTAATGTGGATGAGGGGGAGACGGATGCAGCAAACCACCATTGGCATGTGTATACCTATGTAACAGTCCTGCACCATCTGCACATGTACCCCAGACCTTAAAGTATATATATATATATATATAAAAAAAAAGAATAGAAATTCTAAAAGGTGAGAAAGATTTCTTGTTTATTGCTTGAGGAAATGAAAAATGTTATAAGTCATTTTGAAAGACAGGCATTTTATTACAAATTTAAACACAGTAATTTCATAAAATTTAATACTCATGCTCCTTGGGATTTACCCAACTAATTAGAAAACTTATATTCACACAGAAACATGCATGTGAGTGTTTATGGCAGTTTCATTCAGAATCATCCCAAACTAAAGCAATGTAGATGTCCCTTAATAAATTAAACTATGGCTTACTCGTCCAATGAAATATTAGTTACAGAAAAAATACATGCACAATTCAGCCACCACAAAGGGACATGAATCAAACTTAAGCACATATTCCAAACAGAAGAAGGCAGTCTTAAAAGGCCGTATACGATAAGATTCCAATTGTAGAACATTTTGTAAAAGACAAAACTATAAAAATGATATTTGAAAAAAGAGAAAGTTACTAAAGTTCAGAAAAAGGAGGTATTGTTTGAATATGGAAAGCACATAGACTTGTTTAGGGTGGTGAAGCTATTCTGACTGATACTGTAATGGCAGATGCCCAAAATTATACGTTTGTCAAAGCCTGTGGAACTTTACCCCAGAAGAGTCAACATTAACTTAGGCAATTAAAAAATCATGTACAAGGTCAGGGAATGACAGTTAAGAATACATAATATGACAAAATAATGTAAATATATTACAAATGCAGGAAACAACTTGAATGAAGGTACAAGTGAAAGATTCATATTCTAAGTGATTGGAAAGGAGTGAGTTCTCTAAGCCTGAAGGTAAAATAAAATGGATGTAAGCACTGTAGTCTAGTTAATAAAGATATTTCTTCAAGAAATGGGCTAACAATTGTGATATCATAACCTGGAATTGAACAGTGTAGTAAATATAAGGTGAGTGGTGAAAGCCAGATTTCTCACTGTTGGTAATGGGAGGTTATAGATAAGCAAGAGGAGGAGGCTAGATTGTGTCATGCAGTAGTGGATTAGAGTTAGAGACTCAGTATGAACACATATATTTAACTTAATATAGTTTAAATGGTTACATATAGATATAATTATAGACATCTGTATATACATGAGTTAGTATATATGCATATATTTGATTTCTCTTAGCTGAGAAGGCCTAGAAGCAATGATACCCTAGTGACAACAAGCACACTTAGTACCCAGATCTTGGTGTCTAATACCATCATCCGACAAAAGAAAACACGGATTTTGGAGAAATGTATTTTCTGCCTCGGACTAGGCAGAAAATATACAAAATAAGGCTGAAGTATCTTTTAATGATAGGAAGAAAGAAGTGTAAAAACAAAAAACGGCAGGGTATGTCAGAGACACAAGAGCCAACTAAAAGCTTGTTTAATGTTCAAAGCTTGAAAAATTTTAGCAACATTATAAGTAATGTAGTCTTCGATTATATGTTAATGTATAAAATATCCATGAGAACATACTGATATGTAAATAAGTTATTAATAAATAAGTGAGAAAAATTTTAAAAGACAAAATTTCCATGAAGAAGTAGATTCACCAACTCCACCCTCATAAGTATTGGCTAAGCATAGTAATTTTCTTCCAAAGGCTACATTATAAAAAGGGAAGGGTGAAAAATAATAACTTTTCATTGGCTAAATTTGACCAACCAATCTCAGCCAAGTGATCAAGGGTAATATCATAATAATAAGTGATGATGATGGCATGTACTCTTTATATGATGTGTTATTTATGGCACTTCACCTCTGTGGTCTTCCCAAGAACACACAATCACTGTAAAATCATCAGAAAAAACATCAAACAAATCTTACTTGCAGGAAATTCAACAAAATGCCTATCCCACTCAAAATTATCAAAGTCACCAAACACAAAGGAAGTCAAAGGAGCTGTGACAGTCAAGAGGAGACAAAAGAGACATGAGGACTAAATTTAATGTCGTATCTTAGAGGGGACCCTGGAACATAAAAAGGATAGTAAGTAAAAACTAAGAAAGTCTGAATAAATTATGAACTTCACTTAGTGATAATATGTCTACATTGGTTTATATGGTAATAATATTAATACTGATTGTACTAAATGTCTCATATAAATATGTTAATAATGGGGACAACTGAGTACAGCACACATGGGAACTCTCAATATTTCTCTCCAAATTATTTTGTCAATTTGTAACTGCTTTAAAGTAAAAAAAAAAATGTTTATTTTAAAAGATAACAAGAGGCAAATAAAAAGAAATATGGACCAAGTAAATGTATAGATTTTGATCTACATGGACACCTTGAGTCATATGTTTATTTCTAAGATTATGAACGAGTATTATTAAAAGGAATATATGATACTTGCTATATTAATTGAAATCTCCTCAAGAACACACAATTTTCAGCGATATATGTCTTGTTAAATTTTTCAAAAGTGTAAAACATGTTGGGAGACTAAAGGTATGATAGGTCTTTTCCACATTTTTTTCCCAATAGAAATTTAAGATGTTTCATATAAATTTAAATAAACATGTGAAATAGCAATTACTCTCACAAAAGCCTTGATCTAAAATTGTATATGGAAAAAACACTATAGATCCCAGAAAAAAAAAAAAACGCTAAATGTAGTTACTTTAAAAAATAAGTCCAATTTAAATTCAAGAAGATAAAAATAAATATTGGCATTTAAAATCAGACATAAATTCTTACAGAAGTTGTGAATATTTTTCTTAGGAAGAATTTAATTACAAAAGAGATAAAACCATTCAAGTGACTGGGATTCATCATGAGTATACACTCATCACTACACCTAAGGGAACTTCGTTCAACCAGAGAGAATCCAGAATCATTAGAAGCTGGTATTCATGTAACATTTTCCAATACTCCTTTTCCTACTTAAGTACTTGCTGCTTTCAGCACAAAACTATGTGTAAATTTTGTATACTCATTGGACATTTTAAAGTATGTTATTTTAATATTGGATGTTTGCTCTTCTAGACATCAATCATCTCTACCTGCCGAGCTTTGGATCACCAGCTTCACTTGCCTTTGTTACCTAAGAAAAAATCTGATTTGATTTTATTGAAGTAGTAGAGAGGAGATGGGGAGGAAGAGAGAGAATATGAAGAATATTATTATATTTCAGTAGCAGATATTTTAGCAAAAGATTAAGCGAGATTAAATTATCCACACAATAGATATGTTTGGAATCCAGACTCAGGTCCAGACTCAAGCCATGTTCTTTTTTCATTTAAAATACATGATTTCAAAGTCAGTGTTGCGAATTATTAGAATAACTTCCTGTTTTATCTAAAGACCTTCCCTCCTATAATAACTCATAATATTCAAGAGGCATTACACAGTCCAAAATGTTATGTAGTAAATTTTATTTACCTCTGAACACAATAATCTAGGGATGTACTCCAGGAGTCCCTAGATAATACCTTTCTTTATATAACAGCAAACTCATTTCCCCTTGGTAGCCAAAGTCCATCGGCGCAGACAACATGATAACCCCCGTCTCAGATGTCTGTAAAAAGTCAGAGGAAACCGACTGTGTATTAAGGACCCTTGAATTTCCAGGTTTGATTTTTTTTTTTTAATTTAATTACAGGTGGAAGCTTTATCAGGTCTCTTTCCTTTATCAACAACCCTTACCCAAAGCTGTCCAAAGCATATGGCTCAAAGAGGCAGTGTTGAGAGAGTGGGTGTTGGGGAGTCATTGTTCCAGAGAGCTTAGTTCTCAAAGGTCTTCCCTTTCTTTTCCGTGGCTGCCACACCCATCTGATGTCTAGTTGTCTCACCTGGAGCATTGGTCTGTTACAAAATTATTCAATCTACAGCAAATGGAGATTCTAAAAGAAAAAAAAATTACTAAAAATATTCTACATGAAAATTTATACAAACTGTAAGAAATGAATGGATTATAAAAACAGCCTAGCTGTGTGTAAACGACACAGTCAAGAAATAAAATATTCCCAGTACCACATAGTTCTCTCCTCCACCTCTTCCCATTTTCTAGCCAATCTAACATTTCTACAGGTAATCGAAACATTTTCAGCTTCTTTTATATTTATATTCTTTTATATTGTTTTCTTTTATATTCAAACAAGAAATTTTTGAAGTAATATAAGTTCCATACTTATGTGAATAAAATTATACACTGTATATTTTGAGTGTAGTTGGCTTCTTTATTCAACATTATGTCAGTGAGATTCATCAAGCTGGTCGCATGGTGTTAGTTTGTATATTTTCACTACTGTATAGTATTTTGTTGTATGAATATGTAAAAGATAATTTATCCATTACATGGTTAATGGGTAATTGGGTTGTTTCCACATTGGCAGTGTGAATATTCATGAACATATCTTTACACTGTTATGACTTTCTTACAACCTTGCAGTGCTTCTACGTATGATCATTCTTCCAGAGGAATGCTCTTCAGTCCTTCAGCACTGATGTTCACACAAGGTTTCTGCAAACAAATTATCTCTTTTCTCTTTACTCACCTTGGGGGGAGGGGGATAGATTAAAAATTTTGCCTTTATTTTGAAGAATTTCTTTTTCTAGAAAGAGAACTCTGTACCGTGTCACGTTATTGACATTCCTAGATATTTTACCAACTATCTAATAAGATGAACTATTAACATATGCTCAAGTAAGCCATTAATTACTACTAAGACAAAATGAAGTTGTTTTTGAGCTTTAAGACTGGTTAATGAGAGATATAATTTATTTTTCAGTGAAGGTCTGTATAAATAATTACTTTGGTAAAATACAAAATGTGACAAAATGTCACTTCCAGGAAAACTAGAAATTAACTAGACTATTATTTGCTTTTACAAATTGAGTAATATTCAGTTACATATTAACATGAATTTTGTTCTTCTTTGTATTATGCTTAGAGGTATTATGGTTTCTATAAAATAATTAAAAACTCCAGAGAACCAGGAAGACTGTATTTTGGTTTGATAATTTGCTTTTTCAAATCAAATTACCACAACACTTTTTTCTGTTGTAAAGTTGAATTAAGATGTATTAGAACTTTCATTTAAATTTAAAAATGCTTATTTTATGCAAACTAATTCCTTTGATACAGTGTTCTTTAGAGACATTCCTCAGATTGAAACTTTTTATATGAACATATTGCATCCCATAGAGATAAACTGACCTAAAATTATGCATTATCAACTTATATACTCTTTTTTTGTGTTTAAACTGCTATACCTAGAAAGAAGAAAATAATAACTTTGTGTTAGGACTTTTTTGTTTTACCAAAACAAGATCCAAAGTACGTATAATATTATATTAAAAACAATAACCATAACACCAATCCATTCGTTTAACTGAATATGTTATGTATAGGAAGTTATGGGTAGATTTAACCTTAGGTATGGTTAAAACCCGTGTGCCCAGACCCTGGTAAAAAATCACTTTCTCCTTTTTTTTTTTTTTTAATCTGCGCTCTTTCTGAATATTATCTTTATTTGCAAAAATGGGCCATCTGAAAGAAACTAGGACTATGGCAGTTACTCCTGGCTTACCTCCTTAAAACTTCTGAATGAGAGTAGGTTTTTGTCTCTAAATCTCTAGAATATCATCTAGAAACAATTCGATTCTCCCAGCTCATTATCTCTAGACCAATTGCTACACATGGGTGGAGTTTTACAACTGTTTTAAATGTGGCCGGCTGCCCATTTCTGAAGCCAGGGAGTAACTGATAAACCTCAACAGGATCACATGGTTGGAATGAGAAAGAATTAGATTCTCGTAAAGGAGAGAGGCTTTTATGTGAATAGCCAGAGACAAAGACGTATATATATTTTGTACACAATAACTACTAATCACATTATTTGCACTGAGAATTATCCTAAGGCACAATTACAGTTTCTACATTTAGAAATGGTTTTAGGAGAGATTGAACTTATTTAAAATGACTGGGTAATTTTAAGAGGATGCTTTACCAGTAGACATAAAATCACATTCGTGCCTGGATTCCAATATTTCACATTTTTCTGTTTTATGCTTTTCTTTTACGCTTTTCTCACAATTACTTTTCTTCCCCATTTTCATGATAAAGCTCAATAGAAATCTTGAAAATTGAGTGAATGTCATGATCGTCAACTTGCCATTGACTATAATGATCAATAAGAAACCGACTTCACAGTAGATGGACCTTTAAGAACGTGGTCTTCCCTGGCATGAGCACTTAGGATATTACCTCTGTTGGTGTGCCCAATAGGAGTATAATTTTATTATTTCTTTCCACTTTTGTCTATTTCTGCAACAGAGTTGCCAAGTGTCACAGGTGAGTGCTGTTGCCATCATCTTATTTTGCCAACAACAGAAATGTGAATATTGTAAAGAGGAGAAACTAGTGTTGGGGAGGTGTGGTAAGAATACACTAAAGAGAATATGCAGCAGCATTGTGCGAAAAACTGATGCAAGGAAGGAGCCAAGATCGTGTGCCCACCCTGGCATGACCTTTCAGGGAAAAGGCTGTAAACATAAGTTCACCTTTAATAATGAGCCACTACACGACACACGATTTTGGAAAGACCTTCAAGGATGTACAGTGACAAAGCCAATGGGATAAGTTAAGCTCAGCTGTCATCTCCCATGATATTTTTCTGCAAACTTGCTTTACGTGGTGAAGAACTGCATTAACTTATTTCATTGGAATTCACATATGCTGATATAACTCTATAGAAGCTAGGATATAATCCCACACAGAAATTTTTATAATGAAAAGGGGCAATTTCCCATATCAAAAAGATACATAGTAAGAAAAATGACTTGGAGAAACTAATTTAATTTTGCAAGTTACTAGTACTGGATATTTATATTTAAACTCAAAAGATTATTCTGTAGCATAAGTTTATTAATTTAAAATGTAAAAGATTTCTACCTAAAAATAAGTTTTTAAATTAAAATAAATTTTCTCACAAGAAGCTAGCTATTCACTTATTCTCACTGGCTTCAGGCATTTTAAATAAAATGAAAAAAAAAAAAGAGTTACAGACTCCATAAATGTATGAATTGAACAGAACGTGAATTCAGTTTTACCATCCCATATTATAGTTGTGGTTTATAGAACATTATTTCAGAGGCTGGAGAAATCTGAATTTCCCTTGTATATTATCATAAATGTGCATGATTTTTATCACCAGTTTATGAAGTGTAATTGCTAAAAGTGTCAGAAATTCTTTATATTTATATCTGAACAAGTACATTAATAGTCTATGTATATTAGGCAATGAATAGGAATAAAGATGTAAAAAATAGCTAATATGGGTCTAAAGATTCTAGTATATAAAATTATATACAAAACTATAAAAATGTTGTAGAAAAGTGTTATCCACCTCATAAAATCCAAATAATGCTATTCTGACCCTTCACAATCGCATAACCAGTGTTTACCTAAAAGATTTTAACAGGGAAAGCCATAGACATCAAAAATGATAAAACAATGTAATATTTCAAAGTGAACCTAAATTTAGATTTTTTTTCCTTTTCCATGTGATATTCTTATTGAGAGATTACTGTATATTAAGGGTTTTACATACATCCTCCCAACTAATCCTCATTTCAAAGGGAATTTATATTTTAATCTTCAATTGTGAGAAAATGAAATAAAGGCTTAGACAGACTAAATTGTTTCCTTTCCAAAAAAAAACAAAAACAAGACTATTTAATGACTGCTTCCGAATCCATTTTTCCCTAATTTCAAAGATGATGTTTTAAACTTTTTATTGTAGATGTTTCTACTGCTTGTATTCTACTTATATTTGATTAACACCGATTATGAAACATATCCATAGAATACTCATATACTATAATGAAGTTTACTTCACAAAACTCAAAATTCAGTTTATCTATCTCTTTGTGGAAGTTGAAACCCTGATATTTAACATCAGTCTTTGGAAATGTTTTCATTCACACATGCATTTGGTCATAAATCATTAATAAAATTGTATTAAGCTCCAGCTACACGCCAAGGTCTGTTTTGGATATAATTGATAAAGTAAAAACAAAAATCCATGCCCTTGTGGAAATACCACTATGGAGGACAGAGACAGGTGATCAATTAAATAAATATATTATTTAAATGGTGTAAAATGTCATGGAGAAAAGTAATGTTTAATTATAAAAAGCACAGCAGACTATATTAGAATTGCAATTTTCAGTGGAGGGTTTAGAAAAAATCTTCACTAAGGAAATGGGCAAAGACACAAGGGTTATAATATAGGGAGTCAGGTAGATATCTACGGAAAAAGCATTTCAGGCAAAGGGCCTACAAGTATGAAGGCGCTGAGGTTGAAATGTACCTGAAGCAATCATTGAACAGCCAGGTAGCCAATGTGGGCAGAGCAGAGAATGTAGAGCAGAAAACACTGGAAGATGAAGTTAGCTGGAAAGGACATCAGGGACATCAGGCTTTTGGTGCCAGTATTTGAATTCCAGCTTTACTTTAAATGAAATGAAAAGCCCTGGAGGATATTGAGCAGAAGTGTGAAGTGGCCTGATTCAAATTTTTGAAGGATGAAGATCCGGTTACTCAGTTGAGAGGCAAGGGGAAAAGCGGAGGGATATGTTAGGATGCTGTACTGCTTAACATTGTGTCAACTTGATTGGACTGAAGGATGAAAAGTATTATTCCTGGGTATGCCTGTGAAGGTGTGTTGCCAAAGGAGATTAATATTTGAGTCAGTGGACTAGGAGAAGCAGACCCACCCTCAGTCTGGGTGGGCACCATCTAATCAGCTGCCAGCGTGACTTGCATAAAGCAGGCAGAGGTTGGAAAGAACAGGCCGCCTGAATCTTCTGGTCATCTTTCTCCTGTGGTAGATGCTTCCTGCCCTCAAACATCAGACTCCAAGATTTTCAGCTATTGGACTCTTGGACTTACACCAGTGATTTGCCAGAGGCTCTCAGGCCTTTGGCAACAGACCAAAGACTGCACTGTTGGCTTTGCTACTTTTGAGGTTTTGGGACTTGGATTGGCTTCCTGGCTCATCATCTTGCAGATGGCCTATTGTGGGACTTCACCTTGTGATTATATGAGTCAATTCTCATAATAAACTCCCCTTCATATATGAATCTATCCTATTAATTCTGTTCCTTTAGAAAACCCTGACAAATACAGACACAGAGGAGTTATTACCCAAAACTTAATTTTGTACATTTTAAGTGTAACGTACTGACTAAGATACAGGTAGAAGTATTAAATTGAATTTAAAATCTGGATTTGATGGGAGATTTCTGGGCCAGACACAGAGCTTCAGGGGCAATAATTTGTGAACAGCATGTAAAGTCCTGAGATTGGATGTGATCTCCCCCTAGACTGAGCATCAGCAGAGAAGGTCATGGTTTGTTCTAACATAAGGTGGTCAGTTGTGTAGATAAAAAGAAATTATCAAAGGAGACCAAGAAGGAATAGCTATTAAGTAGGATGAAATGAAGGAAACCACGGAGTATTGAAAAGCAATACAACAAAATGTTTCAATGGGGACTTAATGATCAGCTGTACCAAATGTTGCTGGTTCATGAAGAAAAGTGGAGACTGGGAACTGAAGATTGGATTTAGTAACATAAAGATGAGTGTTGGCCTTGGCAAGCTGTTGTTGTGGAATGACGGAGAAAATGTCTGAGGCACGTAGATTTAAGAGAGATTGGTAGGAGGAAAATTGGAGACAGCAAGTATACACAACTCTTTCAAGAAGTTTTGCTGTAAAGGAAAACTAGAGGGGAAAGTGAGGTCAAGAAAATGTTTGCCTTGTTATTTCTTCTCTGTTTTCAGGAAAAAAAAATCTTTTTTTAAAAAATTATAGAATTAGAAAAACTGAAGTTGCAGGAGGGATAAAGGGGGAATTCAGGAAATGGTTCCTTGAACAAGTAGAGGCATGCAGCCGGCCCGGGAGTGATAACGTCTGCCTTTACCAGGATCGTAGGTAGTTCACGCTATAAAAAAACTCCAAGAAAAGGTAAAAGTATATGAGTGTAGGCAGATAGTTAGATGTACTCCTAGAAACTTGCAAATCTTCTCTAATTGTTTAAATGTTCTTTGTAACATAGGAAGTGAGGTTATCAATTGAAATGACAGAGGAAGAGGTACTGGAATTTCAAAAGATGATTATTCGTGGAAATTATTATACAGAATTATTAGAGGGCGAACAGAAATGAGGTAATATCGCTGCTCATTAAGGTTTCACACGAGAGTAGGAGGCATGAATGAACATGCATTAGCAGCAAAGCAGTGTTTCTCAGCTACATTCTGCTGCCAGCAGTGCCGTATAGAGTAGACGGAGAGATAGAGTCGCTGTTTTGTGAACATCGACTCCTAAAATCGCACTGTTTATGGTTTGCTTGGAATAAAACATTTATGTTAAAAATTTTAAATAAACAGAAATAATTCCAAATAGTAGAGTTTTTCTAAATCATTAAAAAAAATCATATCTGAAAGTCTTGCTTTGTGGCATTTTCTGTTACACTCTATGTATTACCTCTCCATAACAGAGAAAGAAATTTCCTTAATTGCTGTCAGAATCACTTGATCCCACCAAAGGAAAACTACTATATCCACTTAGGTTATATTGTGCAACCCTGTTGCTCTGTTTCCTGAGTATATATAAATACATGATCACTTTTCTTTCAGTGGTTAAGTCTGTCTTCCGTAGGGGCTGCTGCAGTGTGCTGAGGGGTCACTTCAGTTCTTATTCATCGGATTCACTCCCGTGCCTGGAGATATCACACAATCAGGATGGAGAACAGCACAGATGGGTGCCTACTTCTTCTGGGACCTTTGATCTCAAGGGGCACCAATCTGATGCCAGTAGGATTGCTCCTGCATAGGGTGTCTGACAAACCCCTGTTGGACAGTCACCCAGTTGGTTGGCACAGGGAACAGGATTTATTTATCAAAGCACTTTGTTCCTTGATGGAGGGGCTGTGCCTCGCTGGGGGAAACAGACTTGTCTGGGCTGAGTAGATTCCTCAAAACTACCAGCAGGAAAGGCTAAGTCCCTTGGTCCGCAGAGACTGTGGCCACTTCTCGCTTTGGGGTTTCAGGTCTAGGGAGATCCAGGTTCTGTCCCTGAGTCTCAGGCTGGAGTTATTGGAGTTCCTGCAAGGAATTCATGCCCAATGAGGAAGGATGGGTCAGGGTCTGGCCTAAAGAGGCCCTCTGGACACAGACTGCCACAGTCGGTGTGTTGGGCTGTGGTTGCCAAGTCTTGGGGCCAAGACCTCTAGCCTCCCTGGCTCCCGCAGGGGAAAAGCAGAGTCTGGAGCCGTAGAGATGGGTGTTGCTCTCCCCCTGCCCAGGGAGCTTAACGTGTTAGGGAGTTTCGAGTCTGGTGCTGGCTGCTGCCTCTCCCTCTAAGGGCTAAGACAGCAGGCAGCTGCAATGGTGCTGGCTGCCCCTTCCTCTGGGAGTTTCATAGGTTTAAACAGATTCCAGCTAAGAGGCTGTTAAGAGCCTGCATCCTCCAGGGTTGGGACTGTAGGCCCCAGTAGCATGGGTTTGCCAGTGGGATCTTCCAATCCGTGGGTTGCACAGTTCTGCGGAAAAAGCACAGTTTCCCTGGTTGGGTAGCATGATCACTCACCACTTCCCCTGGCTTGGCAGAGGGGGCTCCACCGCCCCGGGTGGTACTCAGGTGGGCCGACACACCACACTGTTCTTCCTTCTCTCCGTTCAGCCTTCTAGTCAGTTCTGATGAGAGAACATGGACACCTGGGTTAGGGATGAAGGATTCACACGCTTATCATGGTTTTTTTTATTTTTGATGGCAACCTCCAAACCCTGCTGCTTCCAGTTATCTTGACCCTACCCCCCACTTTACTTTCAAATTTAATAATCTGATAGAGTGTTTTTTCCCCCCTAGCAAAAGCAGTTCTTGAGGTTTTCTTAGTGTTCAAACTCTAATGATATAGTAGAAATAATAATTTCCTGTAACAGAAGTCAAAAAGTACAAGCTGGCGGTAATGACAGGAACAGTCATCTGCAGTCTTCATAAAATGCAAATGAACACTGTGATTTATAAGCAATGTGGATTTCTTTTCCATACAACTATTTGAAACTGGGAATTTTCATTCAATGTCTCTACATCCATCACTAGAAATGAAATAAAAAGCCTGCCAAAAAAGTTCATCACTTAAAACCTCTGTTTTGACTGAACTGGCAGTTCAAAGATCTTAAGAAAATTAAGTAGATAAAGCATCTCACTTTGGAAGCTGAAATTTTGAGTAGGAGACCATAAAATGCAAACATTGTTATCACATGAAGTTTTTCAACACATCATGTACAAAAGATGTGCTCAATAACTGTTTTAACTTCAATTAGAAATTATAGTATTTTCTCTACCCAATATTTTTTTTTTTTTTTTTTTTTTTTTTTGAGACAGAGTCTCGCTCCATTGCCAGGCTCCAGGCTAGAGTGCAGTGGTGCAATCTCGGCTCTCTGCAACCTCCACTTCCCGGGTTCAAGCAATTCTCCTGCCTCAGCCTCCCGAGTAGCTAGGACCACAGGTGTGCGCCATCATGCCCAACTAACTTTTGTATTTTTTAGTAGAGACAGGGTTTCACTATGGTCTCAATCTCTTGACCTCGTGATCCGCCCACCTCGGCCTCCCAAAGTGCTGGGATTACAGGCTTGAGCCACCGCACCTGGCAAGATTTTGTTTTTAATTGAAACAGTAGTTGGGAGTCTGTGGCTGTCAGCAGGCCCTGATGGGGAAGTTGCCAGTTAAACGAGGTACTTGACTATTGACCATTGGTTTTTCTTTGTATGAATTAGCTTTCTAAAGCTACCTGCTTACATGTATATTGTAGTCACCTATCTACTGTTATATTGAGGGTATATACAAAGGGGTACATTTCTCTTCCTCTCTCTTTCTTTCTATTTTAAGTTAACTTTGCCCGTTTCACTTTCACTTATAGACTCATAAATCCTCTTTCTGTACTCATTATCACTAACTCTATCATGAGCATTGCCCATCCACTATAATATATTTGAAGATGTCACTCACAGGTTCTCACTGCAAGGGTTTGTTCATTGCTTTTCTTACTCCTCTTTGAATGTTAAACATCTTGATTACATGATACATTCTCTGGGTCTTTTCAATTGTCCCTTCATTCTAAGGGAAACTTGCAGCTATAATATATTATTATTCAGCAGAGCAGTGACTCTGTCGTGATATATTTTCATTATTTATTCATAGAGTACAAAAATTGGCATGTACCTCGTTAGAAAGGGAGGAAAAAGTCCATAAAATGCTGATACAACACTATGATACTCACAATCTCCAAGCTGTAAGGAAATTAAGTCTATAATAACACTAGTTTTGAGTTTTAAATATTCCATAATTTATGAATTCCTATTATAGACTTAATCTTACATAATCTCATGCACTTTTCAAGGAGCTTAGGTAAGCTATGAAAAAGAAAACATACATAATATTTCAACCTTGTTTAATTTGCAAGGCAAGGTTTTATATATTTAGATACAATCATTAACTTTCCATATTAAAATTGTAATGAATATGAGTCCCAGAAAACTTTTCATAAATGTCTTTAATAAAGCTAATATTATAAAATATTTTATACTAACATTATGGAGTCAACTTTTTGATATATTTGTTAGTTAATACAATACTTACATTTTGACATTTACAACTAACATCACAGCAAGTCATATTAAATGAAGCTTTTAAATTGTTTTAATTTCATTTAATAAATAAAAAAATCACCAAAACTTAAAGATAATTATAATATACAAAAATTTATAGAATTTTTTCTAGACCAACGCAATGATTATACATTTTTCTCCAGAATGATAGCCATTGCTATATATAGATATGTATGTTTTCTTATATTTTTCATGAGAGAATTACATTTAATACATAACTTAATGACAATTAGTTTTGTGAAAATTTTGGATATACGTCTATAGGAGAATAATTTTTCAAACAAATCAATTGAAAAGGATTCAATATTTCAACCTCTAGATTCAGCTGTGTAGACATTTTCTTTTCTTCTCCTTTCCTCCCTCTTCTTTCTTTATTACTTGTTTGCTTGCTTTTTTTTTTCTTTTCCTAGCAAAATTGTTAATTTTCTCTGGCTCCCATTCAACCAAAACTAAGGGAAAAAAACAACTTGATTTCACCACTGTAAGATAACCACAAATTTTTCCGTTTAAAACTTTATGAGATTACTTCAGACTTTCTTTATTCCCCTTCTAAATTATTTTCTTTCTCCTGGGTTATATCTGGATACAGGGAAAGAGGAAAGTATGTCATACCATGGCAGCTACAAGGAGCCTCCGATCCGTGTTTTCCCCTCAATTCTCATGACCATTCACCAGGAATGGAATTGACTGAATGGCGCTTTCTGACCTGGGTGGACATCCACTATTTCTGTCTGATCTCTGCCATTGCCTTTTGTTATAAAGTTCTGTCATTGGGCACCCCAGATCTCTTTAAGTTCATGGAATCTATAAGCAATTTCTTGAACTCCAAGACACATATGGGAAAACCTCCGTCTTGCCCAGTTAGCATGAATGGAAATGGGGCCCCTGGTGCCTCTCCCCACCTGAAGACACCATGCCACCGACTCTTCTCTGTCACTGCTGGACATCACTCACATGGGTAACCCTACGGGGAAATCCCCTGCTGGAGGTCCAAAGAAGAAGTCGAAAAAACATCTATTTTCAGATTTTGTTCCAGTGGAGCTCAGTTTCCACTGCAATACTCCCATCCCTGAGGCACCACACAGGTTCTGAAGCACTCAGGATCTATCTAACCATAATTAAGTATCCTCTGTCTGACCCCAAAATATATTTCACTTTTTTTTTTTTAGTTTTAAGGGAACCTGGCATACATTGCCTGCCACATTATTCCTTGCCACGTTAGTACATTTTGCTAATCTCAATGCTCTAGGCTTCCAGTGTTGAGTATTTAAACATTTGCAAAATGACTGTTCGTTTAAGAAAGCCACATTCTTGAAAATAAAAAGCCCTGGTTTCAGAATGGTTTTCCCAAAATTAAAAGTCAACTTTATGGTCTATCTTATCTGTCCCTGGTTGGACCTGGCTGGACCTAGCTGCCCTCTTTAGGCATGACTGATCATCACTTTTATTGGCAAAAACGACAGCCAGACCAGAAAACTGTATCAGTCTTTTGTTGTTGTTGTTGAGACGGAGTTTTGCTTTTGTTGCCCGGGCTGGAGTCCAATGGCATGATCTCAGCTCACTGCAACCTCCACCTCCTGGATTCAAGTGATTCTCCTGCCTCAGCCTTCCGAGTAGCTGGGATTACAGGCACGTGTGACCACGCCCGGCTAATTTTGTACTTTTAGTAGATATGGGGTTTCTCCATGTTGTTCACGCTGGTCACAAACAGAAATTTTATATAATCCAAATACATATAGAGAAAACATACACTTTAACTTACCTACATATTAAAATGTGATACATTTGCTAATCATTAAAGCATCAATTTCCTATTAAAATTTTGCCCATACATTTTGGAAAAGCACATTTTCTCCCCTTAGATAATTGCTACCAGACCAAATAAAGATATTTGTTTCTCTGTTGATTAAATAAAATTATCCTTAAACCACGTAAGGAGTTGCTAGACATTTCTTTCTTGTTAGACATTTCAAATAAACTGTTCCAGATTGCTATGTTTGTTAGTATCCTGAAAAATACAACCTTCTGTACACTGCTTTTTCATCTCTTGCATTTTTCTTCAGCTGTGAGAAATGAACTTTGACTACACGTTGTAGCTTTGGTTTTACAGTTAGATTGTGTTTACTAATAGCAGCCACTTCTTTTTCCAATCCTAAACTTACTTTTAAACTTTACAAATATTTAACTTGCTTAAATATGTGCTAGGAGAGCAGAGGTAATTCTAAGTAACATTCAGATGTAACATTCTAAATAATTCTAAGTAACATTCAGATACTGAAAGCAAGCCAGAGGCTATGTGTGTAGTAAAAACAGAAAGGAATCAAAAAAGGATGTTGATAAGCTGAAGATATCTTCTTGCACACTTTGTGGTCCCTCAGACTTTGCCATGCATGTTCAAATGTTCCCTCAATCATAACTCCACCCTCTGTCTTAAACAGTATGTCTTCTACTGGGAAGATTTAGAATACTTTGAATACAACAGCTCCTGAAAATTATCTTCAGTGACATCTACATTGTTTAAGGTCTTCATTTAAAACAAAAGCATCAAGTGAAACAAAAAAACTCCAGGACTTTCCCAATGCTTTTAATTGTTCTGTATCAACCATTAACATACAAATATTATAAAGCTGATTCCAGCCTAAAGGAAATTTGTAAAAGCCTTAAAGTCCTAAAAGCGTAAAAACATGTGTGTTCCTCGAACTTTATGATTTGAACTTCACATTATCTTAGCCTTTGACTCTGAGAGATACACCAATAGGGATACAAATACTCTTTATCTTGCTTTGAAAGAGTAGTGAATTAGTTATTCCTATTATGGGAAAAATACTAATTTAAAACCTCTTTAAATTAAGTGCTAAGAGAATGTTGTTGACATAGATTGTCATTTTAATTTTTGCCAGGAAATTAAAATCCCTTCTTTGAAATAGGAATAATTTAACCTATTCAATTTAAAAAAGGGAAAAAAATTATTATAGGAAAGTTGTTTATTTGTTAACATACAGTAGAATATTGCTTTCAAAAATGATAATAATCTCTACAGTGATGCTGCTTGCCTTAGACCATTAATTTTCAAACTTTTTGTACTCACAAACTTGTTATAATCTTAAAACATATTGAAGACATCAAAGAATTTTTAACGTGGATATATCTAGCTATATTTACCATGATATAAGTTGCAACAGCAATTTTCTATAAATATTTATTCTGAATTCATTAAAAATAATCATAAGCCAATTATATAACATATTTAATATGTTTTATAAAGACATAGAAGCCTTTGTTTTTAAAGATATCTATATATCTGTATCTATTAGAAGATATCTATATAGCTATACATCTATATATCTATAGACATCTTCTATATATTTATAATTTTGATTACTATCTCTCTTACATCTATACATGTGATATCCATATATCTATAGATATCTATATCTTTTTGAATACAAAAAGTTTAAAAATTACTGGTCTAGGGCAAGTAACATCACTGTAGAAATTACCATTTTTGAAAACAATGTTCTACTGTTTGTTAAAAAATAAACAACTTTAATATTTTTTTTCCTTTTTTAAATCAAATAGGTTAAATTATTCCTATTCCAAAGAAGGGATTTTATTTTCATTTCCTGGCAAAAATTAAAATGCCAATCTATGTCAACAACATTCCTTTAGCACTTAATTTAAAGATACATATGTAGATATCTTCTTTAAAAATGAAGACTCCTATATCTTTGTGTTTTCTCAAGGATCCACTTAACACACACATACATATAAGTAAGTGACCGTAAAAGCAATTTGGGGTGTCTGCAGCACAGTATATTTAAATTGGGATACTTTATTCAAAAGTTGCTAGTTATCTGTGTCAGGAGTTTTCTGAAATGTGGGAAAATGCAGCCATATTTCTTCTTCCAGTGAAGAAACTGTCAATACGTAAACAAGTACATATGTGTATTATATATAAATATATAAATAAATATCTTAAATGATAAGAGATAGAGCAAAGATCTCTCTATCTTAGAATATCTGCTTTACCTGCTCTTCCTCCAGGTAGAGCACCAAGTTGACCACCTGGTACCCACTATGCTTAAATGTTATTTCCCCCAGCAGAGGGAGTGGTGCTATCACAACTTGCTTCTTTTACTTGCCTACTTTGCAGTTGCCTGTACCATTTTTAGCAATTATCACATCCCTGTATTCATTGTCCCTCTCTCTTTCTCCACCCCACCATTTCTCTATCAAAGGCAGGTATCATTAGTATGAACTTCATACGTTTCACTGAGTTTGGGTCTTTTTTCTTTTTCTATTGTATCGAGCTGAATTGCCTTCTGTATTAGACTCAGACTTAAAGGACAGGATTTTTGACTCTCTCCCTTATACTATCATTTGTCTTCCATTACTACTACTTCTTCTCTCTGGATTTCTACCTAAAGTTAATATAATAATGTAATACATTTGCTTTCTTGGCACAGTTATTATTGATCTGTTATTAACAGATCAACAAAGGTTATAGAAGCTTAACCTGGAAAAAAATAAATGAGTCTAGTTAGAATTTAAAGACTGACATTAAGAAACAAATTACTTTATGTGCATACCAGTTCAACAAACGTAATGCTTATCACAAAGAATGCTAGATGTAGAAATTCTCTAGTAGTGAATTTCTGATTCAGAAAACTGAATTAGGGAAACAGAGTGATTCAAAAAGCAATGCTGATGGCAGATTAGTAAAATAGAAGTGAGGAATTCACAGTCACATGCATATGTGACTGGCTATTTTTTGTGGCCATGCTAATAGAGGAGAACCATAGACATTCTCTCACTAACAGCTAATAATAGAATTGATTTAGAATATTTTCAAAATCTAATTAGGGTACAATTTTGATTACTGAAAACTTGTAAATGTTTTAAAATATTTATATGTATGTGTACTAAACAGAAGAATTTTCACGAACAAATATATTAAATTCCTACTTCTTTGAATCTGCTTACATTTACATATTGTCATTCATAAAACTCATCACTATAATGTTTGCTATAAAAATAAATCTCCAGTTTTGATACAGTTTATGTTTCAAAGTAAACATTTTAAATTAAGAACAAAGGTATCTTTAACAAAAAGTAGATGGAGAGAGGTATGTCCATTTCTTCCTTGTGTTGTTTTCCTTGACTGTTTTTGAGTGTGCATGTGGATGTGTGTTCATGTATGCAAGAGAAAAGGACATCATAAGTTTAAACCCAGCATATTAATATATCAGAGTTTGAAGCACGAATCTTCCAGAATGTCGTTCTTATTTGTAACTCTACTTGGATCAATGAGAAGCTTTTGCCTACTCAGTGCAATAATGCAATCTTAGACCAAGACTGTGGGGGCTTATTTAATAAATAATTATATAGCTAGTATATTATCAGTTTAATAATTAACTAAGCTTTTATAGTCAGACTATCTAACTTTCATACAGAACACTAGGCACCATCCAACATAATATGATCACAGTCTTCAGAACTATTCTGAGTTAAATAATTTAATGTTTCTCCTTGATTTTGAAAGAAAATTAAAATAGTCTCCATATTAAAGTAATTTGAGTTTGTGGCTTTTCTGAAACCTGACGACATTCCAGAATATTCTTAATCATATTAAACATAGTAATCCATGCTTTTGAAATGTTACAGAATAAGTTAAAGTTTCAAAAAATTAAAAGTTTTATATTATAAGTTCTACTTAATATTTTATTCAGGCTTTTAATTGGTTTGTGGTCCTTAAGGATATTTATTTTTAAAATTGTTATACAGTAAAATTGACTTTTTTGGCATAGATTTTGAATAGATTTGTGTAACCATCACCAAAATAATGATTTTTATACTAACTCCTATATATATTATATTATATAATCTATTATGGTCATATCCTATTCTTAAACCTAAATTCTGACAACCATTCATCTGTCTTCTATCACTATTGATTTTTGTCTTTTGGATAATGTCATATAAATGGAATAATACACACTATAATCTTTGAGACTGGCTTTTTTTACTCAACATAATGTCTTTAAAATGTAACTAAGTCATTGCATTCACCAATAATCCATTCTTTTGTACTGCTGACTAGTACTCCATTTTGATATAGAATACTTTGTTTTTTCATTAACTGATTGAAGTGCACTTGGGTTGTTGCCAGTTTCTGACAATTATGAATAAAGCCACAATAAACACTCTCATATAACAGTAGGATTTTTTGTCTTACTTTTTTGGTAGTGTGATGTTTCTCATCTGTTCAATTATGATATGTCTTCATGTAGATTTCTATAGGTTTATTTTATTTGAGGGTCACTGAGCTCCTTTAATCTCTCTCAATATATTTTTTCACCAAACCTGGGAAGTTTCAGCTATTAATTTTTCAAATAGTTTTCCACATCTTTTTTTTTTTTTTGTCCTGGGGTCAATTATACAATTGTTAGACCTTTAGTTATTGTCCCATATGTCCCTGAATTTCTGATCCTTTTTGAATTTATTTACTTTTTTCTTTTTGGTTAAGACTGAATAATTCTTATGGATCTATAATCAAGTTAACTGACTTGGAAGAAAGAGTTTAGCCTGAAAGTCTTTGCAGTGGTATTTGAATCCACCACCATGTCCATCAGCCAGTGGCCACTCTGGGAACCAGGCTATGGTCTACCTGTTATTCTCCATGTCTTTGATATCTTATCAATTAGATGCATGCTTTGACATTAGCTCCCGAATATCATCAATTCTTCATAGGGTCTTTTGCCTAAGCTTCTCCCTCTCTGTGTCCTCTGTGGCACTTGTTACTCAGGGGCTCCCCATATTCTTTTTTCAGCCGAAAAACCAGGGTTTAGTTTACTTTATTTTATTATACATTTCTGTAATTGTACCTTCTTCTTTTTTTTTTTTTTTCCAGAGTCTCTGTCACCAAGCTAGAGTTGAGTGGTGCCTCTGCCTCCCAGGTTTAAGCCATTCTCCAGCTTCTGCCTCCAGAGTAGCTGGGACTACAGGCCAGTGCCACCACACCCAACTAATTTTTGTATTTTTAGTAGAGGCAGGGTTTCACCACATTGGCCTAGATGATCTCAATCTCTTGACCTCATGATCTGCCCGCCTTGGCCTCCCAGAGTACTGGGATTACAGGTGTAAGCCACTGTGTCCAGCCGATTGTGCCCTCTTTTGTGGGCAAGCAGCAGGAGAACGAAAAGAAGAAAGAAGAAAAAGGAACAACATTTAATATATCAGGGAGAAAGATCCCTTACCCTGAGAATTTAGCTCCTATGGGCCATAGGATTGCTTAGGGGCTAGGATGCAATTGAAAAATAATAACAAAAATAAATTTTAAAATTATTTTAAAAATCAGAAAGAAAAAGAGAAGAAAATGGAACATTCATGTACTCTCTCTGAGCATTAAAAATTTAATTCTTTCTCCTCAATTAGAAGTAGAGGGCTGTTCCCAGAGTTTCTTCTGTGTGTGCTCAAAACCTCCTTCCAGGTTCCTGGGTCCATTGTATTCAGGCTGAGAATAGCAGAAGGGAAACAAATGGTAAACTCACTGTGAATTTGTTGAAACTTTGCATTTGAGTCTTGTCCAATTCATCTGTTCCTGTTTACTTCTGAGGTTTCTCAAATAGCTGCTTTATCCATTCTGTCTAGATTTTATAATTGAGTTTGGTAGACAGAGCAGAATGTGAGTACTAAATCGTACACACAACTAAAACTATTTTTAATGTACTTTTTAAAATTATATGATTAAGATACATAGCTATTAACAAAATGAATATTTTCAGACCAGAGGCTGTCAGATAGTAACATGATACTTTGTTAATGACTGTCAAAATTCCTCTTCAAGATGACAGTGGTTTTAAAACAAGGTGTTAATGTTGAAAAGTGTTTTGGATGTATATATATTTAAAAATTATGTCTATATGCATATATATACAGATATGTATCCACACATATACACACATACACAAATGCAAACCTTTTTATAGGGACAAATGAAAATCTATGGCATTTAACATGCTGCATTGTTGAATGTGACTTTTGCCATCATATGAAACAAGTAAAATAATGAAAATAAAGATGTTTCTTAAAATTGCAAGAATTAACAATTCTCTATATAATAATTGTTTATACATGCATTGGGAAAACAGAAAATGTTTTGAAAATATTTTCCATTTTTTAAATGTAAAAGGAATTGCAAAAATACTGACAGCTATTGCTATTTTGATATGGTTTCAGACTTAACAGAACAAATTATCTATTTTTAATTTTTGAAGAAGGAATGTATGTAATTTAACAGCTGACGGCAATGTATGCAATCTGTTAGATTTTGGTCATTTATTTCTGTCAAACTATCACTAGTTGCTCACTATTTATATGGAAGATGATGATTATCATTTAGATCTCTGTTCCTAAATAAATTATATTCTATCACAATTAAATGATAAAATACCCTTTTATAAATTTTTAAGGTGAATCATTTTAATATGCTTCATTTACATTACATTTTGAGACATACTACCACCACAAATTAGAGATGAATCAAAAAGATAATGATGAGAATAACCAGTATATGCTAAAGGAGAAGCAGAACTTAGATTTCCAAAATTAGTGGCATTGGGTGTCTTTTTAAACAGATGTCTATAAATACCATAAATGTTGAAAAAGTCACGTTGACTTTCTCATTTCTTTTATGAAATATTAAAATAAGCTTAATAAATCTACTATAAAAAGATAACAGAAAAAAAATAAAATAACTTTAATCCCTTTTGTTTCTGGCCAGGAGACCATAATGAACATTACACAAGATAACACGATTCTAACCCTTCTGCAAAAACGTTCATTCTTATAAGATGTTAGATTCTCTCTGGCTTCATCAATGTTATCCTACATCGCATATCTTGTAAATTAATTTTTGTTCATGATTTATTTTGGAAACGTATTTAAAAATTCAGATGGCTGTTCTGTGGAATCAAAACGTGGTCAACCTTCTCTTCCATTTTTAGCTGTTTTTATTCCGAAGGTAACATCGGTAACATTCGCACTCCTCCAGATGTTTCTGGGGTTGTAAAATTTGTAAATCTTTTTATGATGATTTTCCTCAGCCTTTCAGTCAAAGTTTCAAGACAAGAAACACAAAACATTGTAGGCATGTTCAATATCAAGGTAATGGAGGGGACTAAGTGCTTAGGGAATTGCTGGAAACGCTGAAGGAATGATTAAGTCAAGGGAGAACTGCCAGTGCGGCTGATAGAAAGGTAGAAAGGACACACAGAGGTCTGGAGGTAGGAAGCTGTTGCTGCTGCCACCGACACTGCTGCCATCTCCATTCCTACGGCCACTGTTCCTGTGGGCATGCAAGAAGAATGAAAAGCATAGACATATTCTTTTAATTTGCTTCTGAGACAGGGTCTCACTCTGTTACCCCAGCTGGAGTGCAGTGGCACAATCACAGCTCACTGCAGCCTCAACCTCTCAGGTCCAGGTGATCCTCCCACCTCAGCCTCTGGAGTAGCTGAAACCACAGGTGCACTCCAGCAAGTCCAGCTAACTTTTGTATTTTTTTATACAGACAGTGGTTTCGCTATGTTCCCTAGACTGATCTTAAATTTTGGGGCTCAAGCGATCTGCCTGTCTCGGCCTCTCAAAGCGTCGGGATTACAGGCGTGAACCACTGCACCTAACCAGAAATATTAAATCTGGAAGCTAGAACTGCTTCTAAACACTCCAAATTCCTGAGATCACTTGCTAGCCAAAAGTGCAGCAGGAAAAATCTGGTTCCAAATCTGGAAAAAGACACTAAGATACTATCTTTCTGCAATGTATGCTTAATAAACATTATTTAAGACTTCATTCATTTAAACTAATTTGCATTGCATTCTAGAATATAGAAAGTTGAATTTTCTATTCCTAGTTTTATGGGAGAGGACAGAGGAGACAGAAATTGATGTAAAATATAAATCAACGTATCTAACACACGGGATACTTATTTATATTAATATCAAATATTTATGTCTTTCAGGTAAGTAGAGAGAAATAAACTATTCAAGCAGGAACATACTTATGGATTTACAAGAATTTTCTTAAATGAAGTTGTTAACTGCGTAAAGTTATCAGAATTGGGGTAGTGAGAATTTTTTTTGAATTGTAACTCAAGGTTCAAAATACATTTTCAAGCCGATGAGAATTAATAAGCAACCCAAAGAACAAGAGATGAAGGGAACAGGAACATTACGGCTCTCTTTTCATCAACCAAGCTGAATTGTTTAAATTTTATTTTTATGCTATTGTTCATAAATGTTTGAAGCACTAAGCTTAAAAAAATACTGTGTTAAGGAAAAGATTTATGGCCGGGCACGGTGGCTCACACCTGTAATCCCAGTACGTTGGGAGGCCGAGGCGGGTGGATCACGAGGTCAAGAGATCGAGATCATCCTGGTCAACATGGTGAAACCCCGTCTCTACTAAAGATACAAAAAAATTAGCTGGGCGTGGTGGCGCACGCCTGTAGTCGCAGCTACTCGGGAGGCTGAGGCAGGAGAATTGCTTAAACCCGGGCAGCAGAGGTTGCAGTGAGCCGAGGTCGCCCCACTGCACTCCAGCCTGACGCCTGGTGACGGAGTGAGACTCTGTCTCAAAAAAAAAAAAAAGAAAAAGAAAAGATTTATTCAATTGAATTCACTAATGTAAATATGACTGATACAGTATAATAGATGTGAGAAGTATTGACTGTTGTACATATATGTTTATGATATAGCTAAATAGGACAAAATGTGACGTTAGAGGTTTTAAGCCAAATGATGGTAGTACATTAACCTATAACTTCACTGTATCTGAACTGCTTGAAAAGTTCTTTGTTTATTTTATAAATCTTATTGTAGTCAAGTGCATTATTAATTTAGACAAATATAACTCATGCTTCATATAAAATAAATTTCTGCTAATCATTTTGAGATACATTTTCTAATTTGACAATCACAAGTACCTTGTGAAGCAGTTAAACAGCAATTATTGGCTTCATTTTACCTAAGACTCAGTTTTAAGGTTTGCCTAAGCTCACATAGGATGAAAATTTAGGTTTGTTATCCATTGCAACTTTCATAAGACTCTATCATAAATTCAGTAAGATACTGACTTTCTCAAATACATACTTCATAAACATTATTTAAGTTCAATGTATTGAGTGAATTACATTGGTTCCAACTTACAGTGCAAAAAGTCTTCATAGATTATTATAAACCAAGCATCTAGGTTAGACTTGAATCATATGCTTTATTTATGTATGCACCAAATATTATCAATTAAATATCATCAAAACACTTTGTAGCATTTATATATATATAAATGCATATATATATGTATGTGTGTATGCAGTGTGTGTGAATTCCATGTACATGCATGTATATGCATGGAATTCACACACACTGCATACAAACATACATACACACACCCCTCCCAAAAGGATTACAAAATGATTCCTCTGAGAAAGACGTTTGAGTATCTGCAAAAAACAGTAGAGGTTGTGTAGGAGGGGCATGGTTTTGAGGAGTGATATTCACCGAATAGACTTGAGTGAAAGAAAACAGGTGAGAACAGAAGTGAGACACATAATAAAAGAAAGGACAACTATGTAGTGAACTGCAGGCCTCTTGCAATTTCTCTTTGTGCCTTTAGGGTGGCATGAAGTGACAAGGCTGTTGAATGACTTAGACCAAAACGAGATTTAGATGTCTGTGAAAACATTGGAAGACTAGAGAAAGAGAGGGGATTGAGAAAGTTAATGGAATCAAAAGAGATGAGATGAAGTCACAGTTTTCTTTCATTAAATTGCCTGGGAAAGGAGAGAGACCATGGCACATGGTCAGATTTTGTTTTCTCAGATGGCGTATGCTCTACTTTTGGTCTTTTGTCACTGTATCGTATCTTTGTGAAGCATTTTGTTTAGCAGTGTATATATTTACGTATATCACAGTGGAAATAATATTTGAATGAAGCATTTTTTCTAGATTATTTCAACAGTCTGGTTAAAGGAAGAGAAAAGACAGCAATGAGAGAGAAAGAGAAATAATCCATTCATTTAACTTCCTTTTCTTTTCTCTAATCCTTTTTGCATTATCTTGAGGTAAAAGGCGATTAAGTTTTGCTGATTATTTTCTAACTGGATTCTTTGAAAAAATATTAACTACCTTAAGTTGATCCGCTGAGGATGTATATTATATATCTTTTTGTTGTTCTTTTTTATTTTTCAAAACTGGTTTTAAGGACTGAACCACTGATTATACTTACATTTAACCTGCTAATGTTGTTTGCACCTCAACTCAGTGGAATCTGAATTAACAAAATTAGTTGTGTAAATAGTAAATTATTTTTCTTTTGTTACTACTGAATAGCAGATTGTTTTCATAAAATTGACCATTCATGTATTACTTTAGAATAATCATATGAGAATTTGGGCCATAAACTTCTGCAGCTACAACATTCCACTTTCTTCCTAAAGTGTTATAAGTTTCATTGTGCTTTATTCCACTCATTTTAAAAATACTTACTCTGGGCTGGGTGCAGTGCCTCACGTCTGTAATCCCTGCACTTTGGGAGGCCAAGGTGGGCAAATCACGAGGTCAAGAGATCGAGACCATACTGGCCAACATGATGAAACCCCGTCTCTACGAAAAATACAAAAATGAGCCGGGTGTGGTGGCACGCGCCTGTAGTCCCAGCTACTCGGGAGGCTGAGGTGGAAGAATCACTTCAACCCAGAAGGCGGAGGTTGCAGTGACACGAGATTGCACCATTGCACTCCAGCCTGGCGACAGAGCAAGACTCCATCTCAAAAAAAAAAAAAAAAAATACTCTGTATATGTCACTTTTCTCCTATTAGTTTTGTTTATTTGCCTTTTACATGAGCATAGTTATTATGTAACATGCTTTCAGCTCTTTTCAGCATTCTGCTATGGGTTTTAGATGTGGTGGTCACTTTGTATTTCAAGCACTATGACATTTTGTTGTGCATTAATCTGAGAGTGATTATTATAATGAATATAACCATATGAATGCTGCTTTCCTCCAAAGTATTCTATGAAGATTTATTTCCTTGCTCTGTAGGTATGTATATTCATGGAAATGACTATCAACAAAAGAAACAGGTTTTATAAGAATAATCCCAGAGTAAAGTAGACAGGATAATGTGGGTACAAGGATAGGAGCCAAGACCAGAGTAATAAATAGAATCCAGAAACACACCTACATACATATGGGCACTAGATTTATGACAAAGGTATCATTGTAATAAAGTGTAATTGTATCTATTGGATATAAGATAAAAATAAATATTTAATTCTATGTCATACAATAAATATCAGACAGATTACAAATATGAAAGATTGAAACAAAAATATCTTCAAAAGAAAATAGAACATCTTTATTTTGGAAAATCAATAATTTGTTTAAAGGTCACTGAAATAGCTAACCATAAAATAGTTAAATTATACTCTATAGACAAAATGTGTAATCAAAAGATTACATTAAAGGAACAAAAAAATCAAGATTCAAAGTCAGATAAAGTATTACCAGTCCTTACATACAAAAATATTTGTATCTGGAATATATACAGCATGCCTCAAAATCAATAAGGGTATGATAGACTAACAAAGAGAAAAACTGATAAATGTATTTTTTCAAAGAGAATAACCAAATGGCTGATAAAAAACATGAAAAGTTACTGTTAGTCTGCATGAAAATGTAAATTGATTCCACTAGGCAACTATTATAATTTTTTTTAAGTGAAAAATATTGGCCAGGGTAAAAACTATTCCTCTTATTCATTTCTGGCATGGCCATAATTTGATATAACCACTGGGAAACCAGTTAATGTGTATACGTACACTGAACACATATGTATGCTAAGAATTCCATTTCAATGTTTATCTTCAGAAGAAATGTATACACATTTTCACCAAAAGATATTGACCAGTCTATTCTTGTCCATGATAATTATTCTCAATAGCTCCAAAGTGAACATTATCAAGATGTCATTTAACTAACAAGACATACATAAAAATAAATTATTATATATGCACATATTGGAATAATATATAGAAATGAGACTGAACAGATTACTGTGAGTTAATATGGACAAATCCAATAAGCATTCTACTGATAGAAGGAAGTCAGGTACACAATAGTTTATCTAAGATATGATACATCCATTTGATTAACATTCAGTAATAAAATACGGTGTTGGAAGTCAGGCTAAGAATTACGTTTGGGTAGGGAGAACTAGTGACTAGAGAAAAGTACCAGATGGACTCTGGGGTTTTGGAAATATCCTGTCTCCTAATCCAGATGCTGGTTACATGACTATTCAATTTATGGAATTGTTTAACTCTCTATGCTTATACATTAACAAAAATTTTAAAATAAAGGTACATTTGAATGACTTGTAGTGAAAATTCACTCTCCAGTTTACAGCTATTCAATTTATGGAGCTGTTTAACTCTCTACGCTTATACATTAATAAAAATTTTAAAATAAAGGTACATTTGAATGACTTGTAGTGAAAATTCACTCTCCAGTTAATGGCAGCTCTTTGCTCTTTTTCCTCTGTATCATCTAATTTCTGCCAGCTTTACAGGTTTATGGTAGTAGCCAGGCCGCTGATGTTATAGAATTTCTAACCTGTACTAGAATCTACAATGTGTATAAACTGCTACTATCTCCCAAAATAATTCCCATTGAATTGAATTCTTCATTTTTTTTTTTTTTTTTTTTTTTTTTTTTTTTTTTTTTTTTTTTTTTTTTTTTTTTTTTTAATGAGGAGGAGTTGCCAGGATGGAGTCAGTTTCTGACCACTTTTTTCCATGGTTGTCAAAACAAGTCTGTGGTACTTGTCTTTAAAACTCTCTATAGAATTACAAAGTATTAATGATACAAAGCATTAATGAGATCTTATGGAGGGCAATCGATTTTTAAAATATTGAAAAATTAAACATTTTTTCTACCTACATGTTAAAATGTTGTGTATGTATATGTACTATAATTTGTAATTTATGTTCTCTTAATCTAACATAAGCAGATTATGAAAGCTGACATGAACTTTTTTTTTTTTTTTGAGTTGGAGTCTCACTCTGTCACCCAGATGGGAGTGCAATGGTGTGATCTCAGGTCACTGGAACCTCCACCTCCCAAGTTTAAGCAATTCTCCTGCCTCAGACTACTGAGTAATTGGGATTACAGGCACCCACCACCATACCTAGCTAATTTTTGTATTTTTAGCAGAGAGGGGGTTTCACCATATTGGCCAGGCTGGTCTCAAACTTCTGACCTTGTGATCTGCCCACTTTGGCCTCCCAAAGTGCTAGGATTATAGGCCTGAGCCACCGCACCCGACCCGATATGAGAATTTATATAACATTCTGTACTAATACATTTCTAAGTACTGTCCATTCATTTTTTTTGCAGAACTTGATAGTTTACACTCATAACTTTTAATTAAATAAAGACATATGTCTTCTTGCTGTCCTTTAAAAAGTGATTGCTTCTTTTATTGCATGCTGAGTATTTGTGGTTTAATGGAGATGGGACCTGTATTTTATTTCCCTACAAGCTAGTAACTATTGCAAATATTCTTCATATTCTTTAGTTTGCTTTTAAATCATATGCCCCTTAATGTCAGCAAGAATGTGAGTAAAAAAAGGTTGACATCCAATTAACACAGGCTTTTACAAGTTTAATGAGCAGTGATAAATTTAAATTCCTTCTCTGGCACTTTTTAAGATAGCATAATAACAAGTGGAATGAACTAGAGGGAATGTTGCTCTATTGATTCATAATAAATTCTTCCTAAATTATTTGTTTTGAGATAGGAGAAATCTGCTTTGTAATAAAAGCCATAGGTTATTTAAACATTGCTGTCTGCTGTAAAGCTAAATAATAAACTACAAATCCATATACTATGTAAGAAAATCACAGGGTCTAAACTTAAGCTTGCTATTTTATTTGATTTGATTTTTAGGCATTCAATTTTTTTGATTCGTGTTCATTATTTCACTGCCAGTATGCAGAACGTTCTATGTTGTCAAGGTAACATCAGAGATTATTTTAATGCAACATTAAAGTTTTAATTAGCAAGTAAAACTTTTGCATACGAATTGACCATCTCAATATATAGTTCTATTAAAAATGTCTTTGTAAATGATAACATAAAAACATTTTTGCTGCTGTGGACTGATATAAATTATTGAAAGTAATTCCAATATAACAATAACTAATTCAGCTTTTATGTGAACAATGTAAGGTTTGAAACGATAATAACCAATCACACTCATTTCGTATACAATTGACTGAAAGTCACCTAATATTTGATTATAGCAAGAATGTTTTCATAATTATTATCATTTTATCAGAGAGTTGTTTAACAATTGAGTTTTAGTCATTTTTATTATCTATTCCATTTAAAAAATATATCTTGCCTATATATATATATTGCAGGACAGAATTGTTCCTTGACTTTTAGTCGAGTTTTACTTAGATATAATAGACAATTAAAGATGTTTATCATGTGCAAAGTGGTGTCTTATATGTATACACATACACACACACACATATATGACTACCTTGTGAAATGACTATCATGAACCAGCTAATTTGTGGATGGCATTGATGAATAGGTTTATCTACCACCTCACATAGTAATCTTTTGTGTGTGTATTGTAAGGACATTTAAAGTTCACAATCTCAACACATTTTAATTAATTATAGTCACTACGCTACATACTAGATTCCCAGAACTTATTCATCTTACAAATGAAAGTATGTACCCTTCGACCAGTATCTCCTCATTTTCCCCAACTCACAACCTCTGATTACCATCATTTTATTCTCTGCTTCTGATCTCAACTTGTTAGATGCCACATATAAATGAGGTCACATGGCATTTGTCCTTCTTTGTCTGACTCATTTCATCAGCCATAAGCATCACCCCTGTTGTTGCAAATGGCAGGACTTTCTTTTTTGTTATTGATGAATAATATTATATGATCACAATTTCTGTTTAGAAACGCAGAGAGAAAATTCCTGAACTTTGACACTTCTATAAAAGCTCAAATTTTCTCACTTTTGAGAAGGGAAAGATTATGCCACATGTCTAACAAGGCGAATCTACTTCCAAGCTTTCTATAAAATGATAGTCTAACTTATTTTCAAAAATACTAGCAGCAAAGATAACATATTCTCATATAAACCTATTCCATATTTACTGAGCATCATAAAAGTTAGTCTTATGAATAGGGTGCTGTGTGACGTTTCACCCAGAGTAGGCTTGTTTCAAATGCAGACATTTCACTTATAGACATTTGGAAGCAACCACAGTCTAGCTAAATTGAGTATGAATTACACCTTGTTCATCATTACCTATGTAATTGCCTCAAATGAGGTTGACGACCATTAAATATTTTAGTAAAGGAAAGAAAATCTTTGACTCCTATCTCACATATGGGCAAAATCAATTATATCAGGATTATAACTCTGAGTGGGAAAATAAAACATAGAATTAAAAATAGAATAAAATCTGGAAATTATCATAGTGACCCTAGAATAGGCAAAACCCAAAATCTCAAAGGATACAAAAAGAACTATAACTAAAAGATAAATAATTAATAAAGTAGATTTCATTAAGAGTATCTGTTCTCAGGTAAACCATACCGAGTAAAGGGAGAAATCTCTCTAGATAGAAGGATAGAATCAATAGAATAGATAGATACAGATAGGAATAGGTCTATCAAGCACTAATTTCTCATATGCAGAATTTAAAAAGACTGCCTACAAATCATCACACAAAAGAGAAACACTCCAATTCAAAATTGGCAAAATACATCCTAAGAATGCAGCAGCCATGATAAGTTGACAGCTGTCCATTGGTGGGGATCTCAGCACTGTTACCTAGGGTTCTCCTGTGAAACACACACAGTTTCACCTAACGTAATATCCCATCAGTTCACTCTATGACAGCAATGAAGTGGAACAAAAACAAGATTCTCCATAATCATATCCGAGCACAGAGAGAAATAATGAAGCAATGCAAACCACGAAAACTAAAATATACTCTCCTCTGTCAGCTACCACGAATCCCTGTTGATAGTTTACCAGTTAGAGGTTTAGCCACACTCCATTGTTCCCATGTCCTGCATAAAAATTTTCAGCAGACCAGACTGGTAAGTTGCTCTTGCTTTCTGATAACACCTAATCCAGAGAAAACCCTATTTCCTTAAATACAGGTCCAAGCCCTATGGTGAATCTCTCCTCACACTCTTTCATCAAGAAGCCTCAGCCAGACGCGGTGGCTCATGCCTGTAATCCCAGCACTTTGGGAGGCAGAGGTGAGTGAATCACGAGGTCAAGAGATTGAGACCATCCTGGCCATCATGGTGAAACCCCATCTCTACTAAAAATACAAAAATTAGCCTGGCTTGGTGGTGGGCGCCTGTAATATCAGCTACTCAGGAGGCTGAGACCGGTGAATTGCTTGAACCCAGGAGGCAGAGGTTGCAGTGAGCCAAGATTGCGCCACTGCATTCCAACCTGGCGACAGAGCAAGACTCCGTCTCAAAAAAAAAAAAAAAAAAAAAAAAAAAAAAAAAAAAAAAAAAAAAAAAAAAAAAAAAAAAAAAAAAAAAAAAAGCCTCATGATTTCCCATGATGTTTGCCTTACTACAGCAAGTAAAAACTCAAGTCTGATTAATGACAGATGTGCACCTGGCGATCTTTAGCTGGTGGGCATTCATAGTAAACTGGTAGTTCAAAATGAGTCAACATATGACAGTAGCATAGGAATTCATGCTAATAACATTATTTTGCAAGGAAATCAAAATACAGCTAGAATGAGAGAACCTAAAATGTAAAAGCTTGACAATATCAAATGCTGGAAGGGAGGTAGAGTAACTGGAAATCTTTCACATTGTTGATGTAAATGAAACTTTTTATTTTAATAGTATTTTCAGGTAATTAACACAATAAACCATACACATATAAGTGTGTATGGCTTGATATATTTTGGCAATGCACACAACTGTGAAATCATCAACAAATTCAAGGAAATTGAGATATCTGTAGGCTTTTTTTGGTCATTCCTCTCTTCCTCTCCTCTCTGCTCCTCATACGCTAATGACTGTTATTTTATAATACAATGCATTTGTTGGAATCTCCTAAAATGTTACATAAATGGAATCATGCAATATGCACAAATTTTGTTCCAGCTTCTTTCAGTCCATATAATTATTTGGACATCAATCAATATTGTGAGTTTATTAATAGCCCATCACTTTTCATTGCTGCATAGTATGCCATTGTATGAATACACAACAGTTTGTTTTTCCATTTACCTACTCATTGGAATTTAGTTTGTTTCCAGTTTTTGGCTATTACAAATTGTTGTTTACAGTCACGTAAACGTCTGCATGGACATCTGCTCTCATTTATCTACTTAAGAATGGAATGGCTGCATCATATGGTAGATGCATAATTAAGTTTTAAGAATCTCCCGGCCGGGCGCGGTGGCTCACGCCTGTAATCCCAGCACTTTGGGAGGCCGAGGCGGGTGGATCAAGAGGTCAAGAGATCCAGACCATCCTGGTCAACATGGTGAAACCCCGTTTCTACTAAAAAAATACAAAAGATAGCCGGGCATGGTGGCACATGCCTGTGGTCCCAGCTATTCGGGAGGCTGAGGCGGAAGAATCGCTTGAACCCGGGAGGCGGAGGTTGCAGTGAGCTGAGATTGCGCCACTGTGCTCCAGCCTGGCGATAGAGCAAGACTCCGTCTCAAAAAAAAAAAAAAAAAAAAAGAATCTCCCAAAATGTTTTTCAAAGTTATTTACCAATTTTCATTTTCAGCAGCAGTGCATCTGAGTTTCAGTTGCTCCACATTCCTGCTAATATTTGGTGTGATTACTTAATTTTAGCCATTCTAACAGATGTATAGTGGTGTCATTATGTTATTTAAATTACACTTTTCTAATAAATGATGTTGACATATCTTTTGTGTTTATGTAACTTCCACGTCTCTTCTTTCATGAACTGTCTATCGAAAACTAGCAACAGCCCAAAAATCTATCAATGAGAAAATGAAAAATAATGAGCAGAACATTAATTCAATGGAAAATGATGCAACAATAAAGAATGGACTACTAAAAAACACAAGAATATGATATATCTCACACACATTTTGTTTAACAATAACAAGCTTAACACAAAGAAGAACACAGGCATTGATTTCATTTTGTGAAGTTCAAAAATAGGCAAAGTAAGCTGCAGTGACAGAAGTCACAATAACGGCTCCAGGGTTATTTGAAACATTTGAAACAGGGAACAGGGGCTTATGAGGTATTGTATAAATTGATTTGAGTCCCATGTGTGTAAATTCATCAAACTATACTCATAAAATTGTTGAATTTTGAGGTATGAAAGATAGATCTCAGTTTAAAAAATTGTTTTAGAAAATATTAACCTTTGATCCATGAAGGCGAGATAAGATTTTGCTTGGCTACTTACTGATGAGTCACTAGAACTAAAGCAAGGTAATTTCATGTTTTACCTAATATCAAATGTCTCAAAATGTATAGGCATGTATTTAAATAGGTAGGGGACACTCTGATTTGCGTAAGTTGTATTTTATATTACCATATATAATATTTTATAATCTATATTACTAGTGTGTAGATTAAATACATTAAATTAAACTTTTAAGTTTGTATGTCTATTGAAGAATTTTTTTTACTTGTCTGACAGCTGTTACCTGAGAATACTTGTCACTTTCTAGATTACTATATATGATGACATCACACTGCCTATGTGCAATTATGTTAAAAGAGACAGGGACATAAGCACCCAATGACCTAAAAATGTGTCGATCAACTGCTTTGGAGAATGTGAAGTAAAATCCAATCACTGCCTAGTGTTTATACGGCTGTTGTATTTCACATTGGAATCTACACTTGATGAATGTGATACATACATATGTAAGACAAAGACAAATGCATTAGGTTATGCGTAAAAATTGAGTCATTCCAAATAGAATAAATGTTGTATTTTACAGACTCAGAACTCAAGGAATTCTTGTTTATGGATTTCCTTCCACATGTTTCAAAAGTTCAGAAATGAATTATTTATTATTATGGTCTGAAATCCTCACATCTGTCATTTTTCAGAGCTCTTGTCTTAGCACAGGTGCGTAATGTGGTTCCAGGGTTGTGCTTTATCACTCCTACATCACTGCCTGCCTTTTATCCCCAACTACAAATTCGTCTGCAAATTTCTAGGTTTAAAAGTCCAATACTGTTTGTCTTCCTCTTATATATTTTGACAATTGTAAATGTTTTCTTGAATTTAGCCACTTTTTGTGACAGTATTCCAGATTGATTCCTCTTTTAATATATTGGTATTTCTTATACTTTCTGCAGCAGGATTGATTGCATTATGTGACGCTCTTGCACCTTAGTTGTTTAACTCTGTTTCATATATAAATTAATTTTGTTTTAGTTATTAAAACAATTTATGGATGAGTAGGAAACACACTTACCTTTAATAAAGCAGTCCTTTAAAATGAACTAAGAGCCATTCAGTATTTCTGGTCATCTTGTACTTTATTTGTATAAAATATTTGATGAGTAAATTAATTTCTGATCTGAAATTTCACCCAGTAAATATATGTTTGTTTGTTTCTTGGTGTTCTAATTTTGATAAAACATATTTAAGATATGCATTTACATCATTCTGTGATTTAGTTATTAAAATGTGCTTCTGAAGGTCTTTTGGGGGTGAATTTCATCTTTGTTTGCAATTGTATATTTAAATAGAGAGAAATTATTTTGCTTTATATTAAAAATAGAAATAACATTTAATTTGAATGGTATGACATTATTGCTACACTTGCTCATTATGGAAAAGGTTCCAGATGGACCTGAGCTGCATGATGTCAAAAATGTAATACAAAGAGAGTGAGTATAGTATTTCTATTTTTTTCTCCTTTTAATTTCTGCTTAGTTTTAAATGAGATGAAAAGCTGTATGTAATTGATTCACCAAATGAAAAATAGACTGAGGTAAGCCTAAGTAGGTCTAGTGGCCATTATTTGTTATTGTTTTGAGACTTCTCAGTTTCATTTGAGAGCATCATACCCTCATCTTTGAAACACTCTTTATTTTATCTGTGTTTGGTTAAAAGATAGCTACAAAATCTGTCACTGTACTACCAAGAAGTGGAGTTTAGTTTTCTATATCCACCCTCTTGAATCTCGAGTAGCCTATGTCATCTTTGAACAATAGAATATGGCAGGATTAATACTGCCTGTTTCATTCCCAGGCATTATGATTCCTAGTCAGTTTCTGTTCACTTTCATAGAATGCTCACTCTTGTTATACTCTTTTTTCATGCCAAGTGTAGGTACAGTGATGGAAAGCTTTAACGGCTTTGAGAAAACATCCAACTTTAACTGTCAGGCAAGTGAGCAAACAGCCACGTTCTTGGGTATCTTCAGCCCCAGCTGCCATCTGACTTATCCCACATGAGAGGTCCAGGCAAAAACCTCTTTGCTGGCCTCACTCCATTCATAAAACCATGATAAAAATAATAAGCGTTATTTTAGGCCACTAAATTACTTCAACGCAGTTTCCACAGCATGAAAAAAAATTATATGAATGGTTTAATCATAGAGTTAAAAGCAAAACATTAATGATGTAGCTTTTCTACCATATATTTGACTTTTCTTCACGAACATCTTTTACGGGCTTATCTACCATGTTCAGCTAATAAATGCTGGAGGTCTCTAATATTAATCAGCTGTTGTTATCATCTATTTTCAATTCATGTTCTACCCTTTGGCAATTTCATCCTTATTTGTAGTTTCATGATTATCTTCATGTTGATAAAAGACCTACCTTCCCCTGTAAACTCCATATTCAAATATCTGCTTACTTGATATTCAAATAATATTTCTTAAAACACTGCCTAATGAGTGTTTCTGTCTATAACTATATTTTTTGCTCTTCAAATTGGTTTTACTCTCAGTGTTTTACAAGTTAATATTTCCGCAATTAATCCAGGAACAAAAAACTCAAAATTATGCTAGAGGGTACCTTCTACCATCTTACCGGCAATTCAGCACTAAATAGCATTAATGCTACTACCTCAGTTCCTGAACCTGTCCTGTTTCTGCTACCACTATCCCAGTACAAGTGACCATTACCTTTCACGTGAAACATTCCAGCGGTCTATCCATATCCTTTCTTGCGTCACTCAACATTCTTCTCCATACTGAATTTGGGGTGATCATTTCAAGGCATAGATCATTTTAAGAACTGTCCATGAATAAGCCATCCAGTATATATGACTTACTGCGATGGTATCTATTTCCGCTTCCTATTGAATCCCTAGCCCGAGTCCAGGCCTTGCTAAGCAGTAAACATATGCTGGAAAAAAGTAAACAAGTTTAGTTTTGCAATTATGGATAAAGATGATGTTTAAAAAATAAATACAAAAAAATTTTATTTATCTAAAAGTTCTCCTGTTTTGTGTTTGTTTTGTTTAATGATGTAAGTCATGCATGTTATTAAAATATGTATACTCAGATATGTGTGCTTTTGTGAGTGTATGTGAAGTGAAATGAGATCAGCACATAAATTCTGACTTATAGTTTACACTTATACTAACAATGTGTCTTGGATCTCTGTATATATCATTACTTATGGATTAGCCATATTTTAATAGTATAATAGTATTTTGTTGTATTGACAAATCACCATCTAGGTCTTTAATTGGTGAATGTCTGTGTTTTTCTGATTTTCCTCTCAGATTTCTTTAATTTTTTTTTTTTGTTGTTGTTCTCCTGCATACCTATCATTTCTCTCTCTCTCTCTCTCTCTCTCTCTCTGATTCTGTTCTGATGAAAACTCTTAGGCAATTTCCACATCTCTTTAAAAAATGTTTTCTTCTCCCATCTACTGTAAATGAAAGGCTGAAGATTTCAGATTCTAAAGCCAGAGACACTTCTGTTGGTTTTGTAGAAGACTGATCTGAAGAGCGACAAAGTCCGTGAAGTTTCCAAGTGTAGCTAACTACTAAGTCAGGCCTCACTTTGTAGTACTGACAGAGGGATTAGTGGTCTAGAATCTACAGGTCTGTGAAAAGAAAAAGGGGGATTTTTTGTTTTAGAGAATGGATCAAATTCACATGAGTTATGCACTATAAGCAAAACAGAGAGAGATGTGCACAGAATGCTATTTTTCTTATTTTATGTGCATAACTGTATATGCCTTATATACATTTATATACATTACTTTAGATCACTCCTTCACTTTTGTAGTTACGTGTTTGTGGAAAAAAAAATCTGACATTTGCTTTGGCTGGCATTGAGTCATAACAAGGAGAATAAGATAAATAATTAAGTTAAAGAAATCTATCTATCCATCATTTTCCATACTAGAATGGTCTGACCAACAGGATGCTAATATTTTGAATCATTACTCAAGCCACTAACTGCTCTGGACTTGCTTGACAAGAATCACTGCTACAACCTATCTTTATTGTTTCTAAATATTAAAATATGAGATCAAACCTCCTCTGAAGTACCTCCCTTTGGCTTCTCAAACCAGGGTATCAGAAGCCTTATAATAATTTGAGTCCCTGACTCAAAAATTTTTCATGATGGATCAGAGAGATATATAATATTACTGTGTTTACATAAATACATCACAGAAAAACATAAACATTTCAAACACATCTCTAAAAACGGAGACTCCAAAAATACGTTAGATGCATCAGTCAAACCCTTTTTGTCCAGATTTTTTGAGGACTAATCCTTCTCTTGAACTGAGGTTTCTTTGATGAAACATTTGAGAAGCACTAAAGTTTTTAGTATTTTTTCTGCCTCTGCATTCCGTGATTGTAATTTGCCTCTGATAAGATAAATCCTATTTATTTCCAAATCTTTGAGAAGTGTCTCCAGATTCCTCTCATATAATCTCTACGGCTGTTGCTCCTCATACTCCGACGATTTATTGATTTTTAGACTGTATAATTTCTAAACTAATGAAAAACTATACAATGAATTTCTTCTACATTTATCACTTATTTCCTTTGACGATTAAAGATACATACATGTACTTTCAAAAATAAATAAATTGCTTATTTAGGAAATTATCCACAATGGTATTTAAACATATGATTATATTCAGTTAATGTGCATATTACATACATTTGCAGTACTACATATATATGTTTGTGTGTGTATATATAATATGCTACATACATACGTGTGTGTGCATGTGTGCGTGCGTGTGCCTGTGTGTGCATGTGTGCCTGTGTGTGTGTATGCGTGTGTGCCTGTGTGTGCCTGTGTGTGTGTATGCGTGTGTGCCTGTGTGTGCATGTGTGCCTGTGTGTGTATGCGTGTGTGCATGTGTGTGCCTGTGTGTGTGTATGTGTGTGTGTGTGTGTGTGTGTGTGTGTATCTTGCTTTCCCTTTGTTTTAGTTTTCTACAGTTCTACTTTGTTAAGTTTAATTCTAATCTCAATTTTATCCGTTTCTTCTTGGCATGTTTTTCTTCTGAAACTGAGTCTTTTCTTAAGCTGTTGTTATTCACCGCTGACTTCACTTTTACTTCCACTATCTTAAAATATTACTCTTATTTTTGCCATTTTTTTAAAAAAGAATCTGCTGTTGCTGCAGTGAAACCTTTGTAGGCATTGATAAGCAGATATGAGATAAACAGGAGAAAGAAAGGGAGAGGTGAGGCTATAATATAATCAAAAGTCAACAAACTCTCTTTATCTACTCTTTAATTAAAACATTTGATGTAATTATAGATTCATATAAAGTTGTAAGAAATAATACAGAGAGGTTCTGTGTATACTTTGTTTTGCTTTCCCCAATAGCAACATTTGAAAAACTATGATATAATATGACAACCCAAATATAGACGTTGACGTGGATACAATCTACAGGTCTTGTTCTGACCTTTCCAGGTTTCTGCTTGGCTACACACATGCATACATGTGTGTGTCTGTATGTGTGCATGTATGTTAATTATAGCACCATTTTGCTACCTGTGCTGGTTCGTGTATCCACCACTGCAGTCAACATGGAAGCATGTCAAAGCCACGAGGATCCCTCATGTTGCTTCTTATAACAAGATCTGCTGGCTTCATGCTCTCCCCACTACTCTCACTTCCTTAATTTTGTTTTAATATATATACTTTTTATTGCATTTTAGGTTTGGGGGTACAAGTGAAGAACATGCAAGATTGTTACATAGGTACACACATGGCACTGTGATTTGCTGCCTTCCTTCCCATCACCTATATCTGGTATTTCTCCCCATGCTATCCCTCCCCAACTCCCCACCCCCCCCACTGTCCCTCCCCTTTTTCCCCCCGACAGACCCCAGTGTGAAATGCTCCCCTCCCTGTGTCCATGTGTTCTCGTTGTTCAACACCCACCTATGAGTGAGAATATGTGGTGTTTGATTTTCTGTTCTTGTGTCAGTTTGCTGAGAATGATGGTTTCCAGGTTCATCCATGTCCCTACAAAGGATGCAAACTCATCGTTTTTGATGGCTGCATAATATTCCATGGTGTATATGTGCCACATTTTCCCTGTCCAGTCTATCATCGATGGGCATTTGGGTTGGTTCCAGG